>PVIR01013443.1:0-19303 GCA_004026965.1 Petromus typicus
TTCAACATATTCAACACATTCAACACATATTCAACACATAAAGTGTGCTCGTCTTAAAAAATCTGTACTTTTCAACTATGGAACTGAAGTATACTTGCTGCAGTTGTATTGTAGTTGTACAAAAAGTGCGACCTGAAGGATTCCCTGGTTATAGAAGAGTCACGTTTCTCTGCAATGGAAAGAGGAAATAGAGGCTGCCACAGCCTGGGTTTGGGCCACTAGCATGGAATAGGGTGCTTAACAGGTGATGGTTCGGATAGTCCAGGCTAGTGGACATAGACTGTAGAGTTAGATTCTATTTTTGTCAGTTTTTTGTTACCATCATGGAATACCTGAGGCTGGTTAGCTTTAAAAAGAAAAAAATTTATTTAACTCCCAGTTTTAGGGCTGAAAGTACACCTTGCCACTTTGGTTCTCTGTCCTGTGGCCCTGGGTATGTGGCAGGTGCCCTCGAAGCAGGGCCGCTGTGCTCACGACCAGCTCTGGCCAAGCTGCACAATGCCTCAGGCGCCGTGAAGATCTGGGTCTGGCACTGGAGGCCCTGTGTGAAGGCTGCTGGAGGGGGAAGCCCCCCAGGGCAGGCCGCAGGCTTGGAGGTGAAGTACCTGAGGTGTGCCTGAGCCTGCCAGAGGCTGAGGCCTGGGAAGGCGTTATTGTTTTACAGTCTGGAATATGATTTCCATTCTGCTTTAGCCTCCCCTCTGAACATTCAGTGACTTCATTTACTGGGAAATACGGAATTATTCAGGACTATGTGAGGACAGTTTTTACCTGATCCAAAGACAAAGCAGGGATTTGAAACTGTTAGGATATCAACAAACTAGCATTATTGAATTTCTGTTGAAAATTCAAGGGAAAAATGGTTGGCTGCTGGCTTTTTGCATTGGGTCCTGTCTTAGTGAGGGCCACACTTGAAAGAAAGGGATAAAAGAAAAAGATACTGTAATGAAGAAGCTGTTCCTATCTATATAGTAATAAAAATTGCTGAGTTGGGGATTTAGCTCAGTGGTTCTGGCGCCTGCCTAACAAGTGCAAGATCCCTAGTTCGATCCCCAGTAATCACATAGCACAGTGCTGGGCGTGGTGGGTCACGCCTGTAATCCCACCGCTCAGGAGGCAGAGGCAGGAGGATTGCTGTGAGTTCAAGAATGAGCCCAGGGCCAGCATGAACTACAAAGTAAGACCCTGAACTTACATGGAACGGGAAGACTGAAGTTTTCACCTGTAATTACTGCCATCCCCGAGTGTGGCGTTATCAGAGTGGACTGTCCCTTAGCTATAGATATCCACATTCCTGCTGCTAAACAGTCGATGCTCCCACTACCACGGATCACTGGTGTGTTCTGCATGATGGTCTTGGCAGAAGCTCTGGGAATTGTCAGCCAGCTCAGGATGGATGGATGCCAGTTGGCTCTGACCCGGCCAGGGCAGCCCGGAACGCCTGCAGACCACACGGAGTTGGTGTGAGAGGGATTCTCTAGACATGGCCTTGGTACCCTCAGCTCCCTGACTGAGGGAGAAGTCTGTCTCCATGTTTCCTGCACATAGGAATTCCAGTGTCAGCCTCCGCTTGGATAAGACCTGCGTGCTAGTGCTAGAGGAGGCTCAGCCTGTTCCAGAGAATGAAGGTACTTTAGAAATCACTGTTTATCACTATGTAAAACACTGGCTCCTCTCATCTTTTTTGAGTGAAGAGAGGAAAGATCACTTAACATAATTGAAATCAAGACTCAATACAATAGAAATGAAAGATTACCAGAATTTCCAGTAGGCCCATACAGTGGTCACGTAGGTTTATATGGCGGCCATCTGTCTCCCTTACGGACAGGATGAAGCTGGGAAGAGTGACAATGTGGGGAAATGCGGGTGGCGGCAGAGCAAGGGAGGCAGGGCCTGCGCTGGCCCATGAGCAGGGAGTGCAAGGAGCGGGGCAAGGAAGCTTTTTGACAGGCTTCTCCCAGCGAGGCCTAATTGTTCTGAAAATAAAGCAGTCTGGACTCAGACGGAGAAGTGTGTGTGTACAGACAGGACAGTTGCCACCTCTAAATGCTCAGATCTTCTCCAGGGTTTTATGAGTCCTTATGTTACCCCATCCAAGGTCAAGGTTCTTGGAAATCCCCTTTCCTGAGATCAGGGTCCTATAAGGTCCTAAGAAGATAATACAGTTTTCGCTCTTTCAATAGTAGGTTAAAATATATAGTACTTTGTAAATTGGCCATGCAACATTAGGAAACTTGGAAAAGCTTCTTTGAAGACTGCCACTTCAAATGGGAATGATTAATTTTACTTTATTTTTTATATTTGGTACTGGGGATCAAAGTTGGGACCTTGTGCTGAGGAGGCAGATGCCGGAATCACTGAACTAAATCCCCAGCCCAGGAAGATTAATTTTAACATGAAAATGTGTTTCGTTGAAAGCTATACTTTGTGCCATCTTTACCAGGACTGTTTTAACAGGATATATATTTAATCATCTTCATACACTGCTTAGGGGCACAGCAGACAAAGGGAACAAAGGTCACATTTTAGGACATCATGATGGCATTTTCTTAACCTACGTCTGATGGGATTATCAGAGATGTTTTTAAAATGCCAGGCCTGGCCACAGTTGTGTGGAATTTCTGCTGTTACACCAGTAGTCTTATCTATCATTAGATCTGAAATTAGGTCAAGGAAAAAAATCTATAAAGTCAGTATTACATAAAAATAAATATATAGTGGGTGTGGTGGCTCACGCCTGTAATCCCAGTGTTTGGAAGGCAGAGGCAGGAGGATTCCTCTGAGTTTGAGGCTGGCCTGCACTACACAGTGAGTTCAGGACCAGCCTGAACTACAAAGCAAGACCCTGTCTCAAAAAAGAAAGAAAGAAGGAAAGAAAGAAAGAAAGAATGAAAGGTGTGTGTGTTTAAAATTATTTACGAATAAATGTAAATGTAAAAGGTAAGAATGCTACCTTATATAAAAATAAAAATTTCACTCCCATCAAACCATTGGTTCAGCAAACCAATGACAGTCACTGCATAACACCTTGCTTTGCAGTGTTTTCAGTATTCTGTCTAAACTGTGACCTTCCACATTGTTTTGCTTTGATATTTTATCATTTAAACTCAGGATATTCAGACACCAAGATCACGTTGCTGCTAGAAGTTTGTGTGAGCACTGCTTACTCTGCTGCCTCGTTGGTCCTGTGTTCACTGGCTTTTCCAGTGATCTGTTAGCTTTGTGAGCAGAAAACATTTCTGGACGCTTCCGTGGAAGTGAGATAGGGGTTCCCATAATAGAAATTTGGGGCCATCTGATTCCAAGGGCGTGATCTAGAAACGCTGGTGCTTTCTAGGCAGAGTGTTGTACTTGAGAGAATTATTAGTTTTTCTTTCAATCAGTATATTCATCTACAGAAAAACTCCTCTATAGTTAAATTAAATTACATATTTAAAAATCAATTGGCCATTTGATCAGGGTTTTTCTTTTACTTGATTTTATTGGTACATTTTATGTATACGGTACGATTATGTTTAACAATGAGAACTTGTACCTGTACATGACACATCTTGATTCTCATTTTCCCCTTTCTCCTGCTCTCCCTATACCCCTGCCCCATATACATAAGCTTCCCTTTTTTTTTTTAAACTATCAAGTTTTTTTTCTTTCTGATCAGGGAGTTTCTACAAGCATTAGGTAAATATGTGCTTTTCACCTTCTGTATATACCTCTCCTCTGAACATCAAACATTATGAGCTACTGCTTAAAGTCACACTATACAGTGTGTAATTATTACAAAACTTATTCCTTGCTTTATAAAGGACTTTTACTGTGCTTCATTTTTGGTATATCTTTATTTTTTTTAGGGGAGAGGACAGGGTCTCGCTTTATAGTTCAGGCTGGCCTCGAACTCACTATGTAGTCCAGGCCAACCTCAAACTCACAGCAATCTTCCTGCCTCTACCTCCCGAGTTCCAGGCATGAGTCACCACGCCTGGCATTGTGGTATGTGTTTACTGAGGATTGAACTCAGGACCTTGTGTTTTCCAGGCAGACACTGGAACCACTGAGCTAAATCTTCGGCCCTATTTTCTGTATATCTTTAAACAGATGTATGTATTTAATTCTGCCCAAACAGTTAATCTTCAGCTATTAATTTGACTTCTAAGCTATAGTTTTTATGTCATATCAAAAAATATTCTATTTCTGTGAAATCAAAACAAAGGGAAAGAAACAAACAGTATAGACAGGAATAATTTTAATTATTTGGCATCATGTAGAAAAACAACCACTTAATGGAATCCTCTATCTATCTGACTGGAGAAATCATGATGTCCTCCCAGCAGAACGGAGGCAAAATGAGCGTGTGACATTCAAGAGAGTAGATCAAGCTGGGCATAGTGGTGCATGCATGTAATCCTGCAGGTAAGAGGACTGTCATGAGTTTGAGGCCAGCCTGGGCTAATAGTTTTAGGACAGCCTGAACTACATGGCGACACCCTGTCTCAAGAAAAAGCAAAAAGAGAGAAAATAGGTCAAAGTCATGATGATATTGGTGTGCCTGACCTTGAGAAATAGATTAAAATTGCATACGATTTTATAATTGGGATATCATCTTATGAGCAAAGAAAACTACATTGGCACAGAGAAATACCTGTGAATGGAGATAAACATTTACCTGCTATTCTTCTGCTCTTGCTCTTGCTTAGTTTGGAAAAAGTCAGAGAATTTTTCTTTGATGAAGAAAGTTTTGTGTTTTTATTTTGCAAAGTAAGATAATAGACAAGTTTTATGTTTTTGATGTTAACTATGTGAGCTTTCTTTTTATTTTTATTAAAAATGTAGCAGTCTAACTCACAAGAAAAAAGGTTGTATTTATATTCTTGTTTTAATCCCATGAGCTCCTTTTCTTTAATTCTTGAAAATTTGATTCTTGGGGGAGGAGCATTAGTCAGGGTTTCATTATGTAGCTGGTTTTGAACTCCCTGTGTAGCCAAGTCTGGCCTTGAACTCATGGAGAGTCTCCTGCCTCAGCCTGTTGAATTCTAGGATTACAGGTATGTGCCATCATGCCCAGCTATGCAAGTTTGATTCTTTAAAAGTTCTCAACCTCCTCCAAAATATATATACATGTGCACTTGTATGTATATATATAAACATATGCAAATATATTTGTATATATACAAATACATTACAAAATATATACAAATATGTACAAATGTGTATGTAAAAACATTTTGTATGCAAAATATATAATATATGCTATATGTGCACATGCACATGTATGTGCATATACATATATAGGCGTGTGCACACATTATATATGTATATGCACATATATTATATATGCATATGCATATATATATCAGGTAATAGGTAAATTAGTTTATTTAGCCATTTCATAATGTTATGTGTGTATTAAATGTGTTGTACACCATAAAAATAAATTTGCTTTCTTACCAAATTGAGCTATTGCATGTATTTTGTTAACCTTTTGTAATTATTTTTGCTTATTGCTGATCTTCTGTTTTGTTTTACTGATCTATTTCTTTTTAAATTTGAAACAGTATTTCTCGGTGTAGTCTATGTTGGTCTCATACTTCTGGAAGTCCTCCCAAGTGCATGTGTCATCTCACCCAGCTTTCCTATTTTTCTATTTCTGTTACACTTTTATAATATGTCCTGGAAAGGCAAATATCTCTATTATTCATTTTATAATTTCCTTAGTGATTTTTTATTTATGTGTTTTGCACATAAATTCTATAATATTCTATTACAGAACTGGTTGTGGTGGTCCACATCTATAATCCCAGCACGTGGAAGGCTGCGGCAGGAGGACTGCCAGGCCAGCCTGGCCTACTTAGTGAGTTCAAGACCAACCTTAATTACAGAGTGAGATTCTCTTAAAAACAAATAAACAGAATTTTCGTTATAAATTCAGTGTGTATGTTAATTTGAGGAAACTGACATTTTAAAGCTTGTAGCTCATCTTTTCTATGTCATGGCATAACTTTACACTATGTAGATATTGTTTTAAGTCTTTTAACGTATTTTACTCATTTAGTGACTGTGTTTTTGTTATTGGATATAAATATGTTATACTTTTGATGGCTTTCCCCATTTCCTTTTCTCACATTTGATGATATGGTTCCGATTTTTAAATTTAAATTTTTTTGTTCTGGAGAACAGATTTGGGGGCATTCTGCCATGGAGCTGCATCCCCGTCCCTTCCTTTATAATGTGAGATAGGATCCTGCTGGGTTGCTCTTAGGGAGATGATAGACTGACAGAAGGAGAAATCAAGGGACAGGATCTAATAATGAGGAGACATTTATTTGGGATGGGTGTCTGGGGTCAGGTTGTTCTGGGGAAGACCTATGATGCAGCCTGAACAACTTGTGTCAAGGGCAGTCCTCCTTCTGCTCAGAGACCAACCAGGAATCTTCACGGGCCGGGCAGGGGTGGTTGTAGACTAATACATGTTCCTTTCTACTTTGGAAGCCTTCGTTACCTTTCTTCTAAAGTAGCCACGTTGACGTCTGAGCCTAAAAACACCATCACTGACTCAGCCGTCAGAGAAGACAGCCCTGACCTGTCGACAATGCCAAGAATCATGCTCTTCTAACATCCATTTTGATTTAAAATCTCTTATGTTTGAGATGGACTTTTCTCTGTTGACAGTGGGTTGGGTTTGTCCTCCTCCTAGGTGTGGTACTACTGGCTTGTGGTAAATCCTGATTGGAAAACAGTATAAACACGTTTCCTGGTAAATGTGTAAATGTATATATGGATGTTGGTTGTTCCTCCCTAGCACTAACACATACTGAAGAAGAAGCAATTTGAAGCAATTCAGACATGCTCAGCATCTGGCCCTCATAAAAGGGCTCGAGTGAGTCATGACTGCTCCAACAGAGGGCTTGTCTGGTGGGCAGAGCGCTGTGCTTACATCCTCCTCTCTTCCGTCCCATTCTGCCTGTCATCCTGTCCCTTGCTTTATGATGACTGGTCTGATTTGTGTGCAAAGATACAGGAAGGACATGAATTTGAGGAAGGGCAGCAAGGAGAAGAGGTGACGGGCCTAGATAGCTACGTATTCAAATCCCTAAGCAGTAGTTTTGGAGAGAGCAACCTGTTGTTTGCGTGTGTGTGTGTGTGTGTGTGTGTGTGTGTGTGTGTGTGTGTGTGTGGTATCAGGGATCAAACTTAAGACCTCGGGCTTGCCAGGCAGGCACAGAACCACTGAGCTACATCCCCGGCCCTGGATGTTTTGCTCTTGAGAAGGTAAGGACAAAGGAGGGATGAGCCTTGGAATTCTTCTAGCTATAGGCCACTGAGCCTACTGATTCTTTAGTTTGCTTATTGGACAGTTGAGACCAACTAAGAGGACAGAGAACTCTTGCCCTAGAGCATCGCTGAGCGCCAGGTCTCTAGTGGTCTCCTTAAATGTTACCTCTCCGAGCCCCAAACAAACCATGGTGGCTTTAGATCATGCTTTCACAGAAGGACTTGACCCTTGATGGACTAAGCAGCTTATCTTGGGACATGAAATCTCTCAAGACACAAACCCATGTCTTATCTGACTCTAGAGCTCCTTACTGGATACTGACCCTGATGGCAAAGGACATATTATGATCTTCTGGGAAGGGGAAGAACGAAGTGGCTTCCGTGATCTGAGGCTTGAGACCGTCCCTGGGTTGTCCTGCTGTCTGATGTGGAGCACGCAGGTAGTTAATCTGATAATGGCTTCCTGCTGAGGCAGGAGGGGTGAGTATGGGCTTACTGCCCTTCCGGGTGGCAGGAGAAGATGGGACTTTGTGCACAGAAGCAGCACCTTATGACTGAGTTGACAGGATGAGTGCCTTGGGAGAAGTGTGAGTCTCAGTTCTGCTTCTTGCCAGCAGTGTTATCTTCAGTTGTCCAAACTGTAGTTTTCTCTTCATTGAGCCCCCCCACCCCCACCCCAGTGCTTGGGGTTGAACTCAGGACCTTGCGTTTCCCAGACAGGCACAGTGTCACTGAGCTACATTCCCCAGTCTTAGTTTTCTCGTCAGAAAAATGTACTTAAGAAGCTTACTGTGAAATGTGACTATTAAATGAGATAGTGTTCAATCCTGTCATACTCAGTCAAGTAAAAGGCAGTTGTTTGCGTGGAGGGGGAGTTGTGAGGGAAGCTGGCTAGGCGCTGAGTAGCCTTTGTCTCATTCTTCAAACCCACATCATGGTCCGTCACGTTTACAGCTCCAGTGAACACATTCTGGATACTACACTGTATTAGCTGGTGGGGATAAACATGTATGAAGCCAACAGTAGAATTTACACTTGAACTGGAACCATGTGGGAGTAAAGAACATGTTATAATCACAGAGGGGACAGGGCACAGGGACGTCAGCCTCGCCTCTTCAGTGGGCGGCTGGGAGGTGGGGTGTGTGTGTGTGTGTGTGTGTGTGTGTGTGTGTGTGTGTGTTGTAGTGTAGGGGCGGGGGAGGGGGAAGTCAGCCTGGTGGCCCTGGAGAGGCTTCCCATCTGCTGCTGGTAAAACCCACCACCTTTGGCGAGGCAGCCTGATGCCTCCAGCTCAGAGTTTATAGGACAATTCACTTGTTATCTGAGGCATTTATAGGGTGTAGGTGTTCCGTATCTTCCAGGGAAGGTAAATGTGGTGAAGACGTGTTCCCGCTCCCAGCCCACTGACTCATCAGTCGCCTTGACTTTCGCAGGCCGGCCGGAGGCGGCGGAGGGTCTGGGTCCAGACCAGAACTTGAGGAAGGGCTTGGTGCCCTCGGGGCTGGTAGGAAGCCAAAGAACTGCGCCCTCGGGGACTGTGTAGGCTTGTGGGTTAGGTGCAGGCTGCGCACCCTTTCGGGTTTCCGAGTCTTCCATGATCCAGCCTCTCCCCCATTTCCCCTCTCCCCACTTTCCTGTTTATTTTTCAACAACTAACACGCCACGCCAGCAGGTCGGTCCTTCACATACCCGCAGACACAGGGACGCAGACCCCACCTCTCTGATTTTGTGTAGTGTGGATCCCCAACCTTTCAGTTCCCCTTGGACATAGTTAGCTCTTGGCTGGTCTCGTTCTGTCCTCAGGAAAGCTTTAATTTCTGCAGCACATACCGACCGATCTGCTTTTGGGTGTCCCCCATTTTAGCTGCTCTTCATTATTATAGCATCATTCACTCAACTCATATTTCTTACTCTATTTCCCACATTCACCCTTTTCTCCTCATTTCCAGTGCTTCACCCCAGTGACCTCCCCCATCTCACTCTGCTCCTCTCCAGCCCCTCTGTGTTCCACGCCGTCAGTCCTTCATGGTGTCTGCAAAAATAATTTTCTTCTGCAGTCCTGGGATCTGTCCCAGGGTCTCTCCTCGGGGCTCCGCCCGCCCACTCTGGTCAAGTCACTCTTGGTAAGTCACAGGTTGAGATCACTTGGTAAGATAACAGGCTGAGTCACCTGTGACTGCTCCGAGTGCTGTGATTCCGTGTGTGTGTACCATGTGTATCATGTGAACCGTATGCACCATGTATACCCTGTGTACCCTGTGTACCGTATGCACCGTGTGTACTGTGTGCATCGCGTGTACCGTGTGCACCATGTGCACTGTGTGTACTGTGAGTACTGTCTGCACCGTGTGCTGTGTGGGCCGTGTGTACCATGTGCACCGTGTGTACTGTGAGTACCGTCTGCACCATGTACCGTGTGCACTGTGTGCCGTATGTACTGTGTGCACTGTGTACCGTGTGTACCCTTTGCACCGTGTGTACTGTGTGCACCGTGTGTACCCTGTGTACCGTGTGCACCGCACTCTGTGTACCCCATGTACCGTGTGCACCGTGTGTACCATGTGTACCCTGTGTATCATGTGCACCGTGGGTACCATGTGCACTGTGTGTGTCTTGTGTACCGTGTGCCGTGTGTACCCTGTGTACCATGTGCACCGTGTACACCATGTGTACCTTCTGTACCGTGTGCACCGTGTGCGCCGTGTGGACGGTGTGCACCACACCCAGCTCCAGCAATCTTTTGAAAGGCTTCTTAGCTCCTGTCACCCTCCTGCTTACAGTTTCCCAGAGCTCCCCAAACACTGGCCCAGCCCCGGCCCTGTGGACCTGACACGTGGACACCTTCCAGACTCTTGTCGTTTCAGCGTCATCTTGCTCTTTTTGTTTTGGGACCTCAGCTGTTTCTCAGTCCCTCGAAAAGCCCAAGCCAGTCCTCCTCCTGCTGGGCTTTTGTGCCTCCTGCTTCTTCGGTCTGGAAACCGCCTGCTGCTCCGCGCCGGCTCTGCTGAGGGTGCTCACCTCAGTGAGTCTCTGGCCACAACCTGACGCAGCCCTCGCGCTCTCCAGCTCACACTCTATTTCACTGTATTCTCTATGTCATTTTCTGAAGTCACCTGTTTCATTTGTCTGCTTTTCTCTGCTACAGAGGAAGTTCCTCCAGAACAGAAACAATATCTTGTTATCACCTCAGAACTTAAAACTATGTCTAATATGTGAACAGAACTAATAATGCTGATTAATAATTTATTACATGGTTATTAAATGGCTTCTACATAGGTGGCAGTGAAAATCCACAGTTACACGACTGAGCAGAGACACAACACAAGTAGGACTAAGGGTTCTCAAAGGTTGTCCGCGAGATGGTTTCTGGGAAGCGATTTAATGGTTTTGGATGAAAAACTGATGGAACAATTCTGTTCACATTCGGTCAGTTAATTTAAAATGTAAAGTTAATTAGGATTCTGGGAATATTCAGTTATTTCTTGTTCATGACATTGACTGTAAGCACTGGTGAGTTCATTACAGCGAATTTTAGGTATCATTAATTATTAATTATTATTATAACTTTTATTAATTATTATGTCCATTCATTAGCTGATTGCTCTCTATGCTTTTTCCCATAGCTGAGCTATTGTGAATTACTCTGCTATAAACATGTGTGTGTATGTATCACTGTGATATGCTATCTGTAATTCTTCTGTGAATATAACAGTGGTATAGTTTGAACAAATGGTACATCTATTTTTGGGTTTTTTGAGGCATCTCTATTGAAAAACAACTTTCTGTACTATCCTGTTGCATTAAAATTACAGTAAAATTAATTATGAATAGATCAGCAGTGTAGTAGAGAATAATAGGTAAATATTAGTAGGATTATAGTTGAATAGACACCATGAATCTATATGACATAGTACAAGATAATCTACAAGACTGGTAAGTTAGCACAGTAGCTTTAGGAAGTAGCTTTAAGACAAAATGGGAAATATAGTGCTCAATATCTAAAAGTCGGACTTTACTGGGATGTGAGTGACCCCAAAGAGCATTACTTCTTGTCACACTTTGTCCTGCAGTGCTACAGAGCTGTCACATTGTGACACAATTTTCAAAGTGTGATTACTTCTCTGCTATCTCAACTGATATTATCCAGAATATGTACAGGAAACTGATTAGGTCAGGAAAGACAGAGACCAAAGTCACAGGATTATCATTCAGGATAGTTCTTAGAGCAAAAAATAGGAAAGACTGAAAATTATGGTGAGTGTTTAAAATGATTACAGTGAAAGACACATGACCATTTATCCGCCAAATCCTGCCACTTGCTTCCAACACACAAGTTCCACCTTTCTTCCCGCTTTGGGGAGCGGTTGGCGGAGCCTCCCTCAGGGCAGGCCTCGTCCCGGGAAGGGAGACAGCGTGTCCTCCGCCACCCGGCTCCCCAGGCCCGCAGCGTGGCTTGTGCCTCTTCCCCGAAGTCAGTGACCATGAAAGGAAAATGTGTTGAATAAACCTAGACAATGAGGCAGCCACGGGAGCGGAAGACAAGCGTCAGAGACGGCCAGAGCTGCCTCAGAGAGTGGAAGGACGAGCGGCTAAGTGTGCTCACGGGGGAAGCCATTAATGGCGGTATGTTTCTCATAGTGACTTTTATTGTAATTAAAAAATTGTTAAACATTCACTGTATTTTTTTAAAATCACATATTGCATGCTAATAATATTTCTGTTAAGGTGCTTGAAAGCTTGAGAAAAAGCACAAAATACTTATGGCACCGTTCCTTTTTTTCCCTCTAAAACATTTTACCCCATCCCCCCAAGCGCCTCCCCTTCCTGGGCACAAAGGCTTTATTTCCGTTTCTTCCGTCTGTTTTCACTTTTTCTCAGCCCTTCCTTTCTCCCTCCCTCCTCTTTTGGGTCCCCTTCCCATTGGAACAATTTCTTCCCATTTCCCAACATTCACTATACATTTCAGTCCTATTTTTCACTTCCAGTTTGTCACATTAGAGAAACAGTGCAGTATTTAAACATGTGTGTCTGATTTATATGACTTAAGAGAGCATGGCCTCAAGCCCACCCACTGAGCTGTGAGTGTCTGAAGCCCGTCCTTCTCTGTGGAGAGTAGTACTCCCCTGAACGAAAACCCACATCGTCTTTGTCCGCTTGTCAGGTGAGGGGCATTTGGGCTGTTCCCAAGAGTTAGCTATTACAAACTGTGCTGCTATAAACATGGACGTGCATATATCCCTGTGGTATGATGCTTTTAATTCTTCCAGGAAGAAACCAAGAGAAGGTATAGTTGGGTCATGTGGAACCTCTAGCCCTAGTTTTTGGAAATCTGCACACTAATTTCCATAGTGGTTATGGCAGTCTCCGCTCCCGCCAGCAGTGGAGAAGGGTTCTTTCCCGCACAGCCCCGCCGGCATTGGTTACTCCGTGGTTTCTTGACCAATTCTTTCTGGAGATGGAATTTCCTATCACTTTAATTTACATTTCATGATGTTGAGCATTTTTTCTTATATGTATTTGCCACTCTAATTCTTCATGAGAAGCGTCTTATTTCAGATGCTCATTTTTGCATTGGGTCTTTAAGTCTGAGAGGTCTGATTTTTTTTTTTTCCGAGTTCCTTATATATTCTAGGTAATAGTCCTTTATCTGAATAGCTGGTAAAAATGATTCCCCATGGTGCAAGTCGTCTCTTCACTCTGTTGGTGGTTTCTGATGCTGTGCAAATGCTTTTTAATATGATGAGGTCCCAGTTGCTGAGTCTCTGTGCTGTTTTCCTCGCAGTCTGTTTTTTGTTCATGAAGTCTTTGCCTGCTCCTATGTCCTCAAGTGTTTTATCTCTTCTCTCTTCAAGCAGATGTAGTGTTTCTGTTTTAATATTTAGGTCTTTGATCCATTTTGATTTTAGATTAGTGTGTGATGAGAGCAATGGGTCTAGTTTTCATACTGAGCATGCGCAGAGTGAGCTTTCCCCCCACCATTTACTAAAGAAGCTGTCTCTGTTCCAGCGAAGGTGTTTGGCTCCTTTGTCAAAGGTGAGGTGGGTGAGTAGCCCATTTCTTTTATTAAAAGCTCTATTAAAAGGAAGTGAGGAAAACAGTTGGATGTGAATCCTACGTGGCTCAAGCCAGTCCTCACTGAGCTGACCACAGCTATTTGTAAACCGTTGACAACAATTTCATTCCTCTCACTATTTTGGAATAATTATTTTCATTCTTTTTTTATTAGTAATGATTTTCAATGAAAGTAATTAAATTCATAATTAGAGGGTCTTCCTACAAAGCAAATTGTTAGGCCTGGACAGAATCACTCATGAGTTTTGTCGAATAAATAAGGAAAAATAATATCAATCCTCAACCCCTACAGAACTTTCAGAAACTAGAACTGAACAGTATGCTAACTCAGCTTTTGAGGCCAGCGTTACTTAAATTTCAAAATCAGACAAAAGCATTATGAGAAGTTACAAACCATTATCACTTATGAAATAAATGAAACACTTAACTACTGACAAAATATACTAATAAGCAAAAATGAAAGTACATACGATCCAATAGAGTTTATCGTAGGATGCAAGGTTAATTTAGCTTTTATGCATCAAAAAGTGAAATGACAAAAGATCATCCGTGCAGATGTGTTAATGGCCTTGGGCAAAGTTCAGTACTTGTTTATGACTTAAATAGCCAAGAGCCTCTTAGTAAACTCTAAATACCAGGGAGTTGGTGCACTTGGTAAAGGGTGTCTACAGAAAACGTACACATGGCATAATTGGTGGTGGAGGGCTGGCACCTGACTGGAACAGGACCCCTCCCCCAGTGCCCAGTGTGGCTGCAAGGTCCCAGCCGGGGCAGGGAGGCGGGAGCTGGAGACCGGCAAAGCAGTGCCTGGTAATCTTTATTTGCAGATGACAATTATATGTGTAGAATATTCTAAGGATTCGACCCAAAAAACTACTAGAACTAGTAAAGAGCAAAAAGTATGCACTTCTCCTAAAAATGGCTGGAACCTTTATTCTGTAGAATCTTTGCTTGGATTGCCAACGTCGGGGTGTGGTACTTTCCATAAAAAACTGAAGGCTTTCCTCACAGAACAAAGATGTGATAGGTGTATTTGCTGGTTTTATTGAATTGATCCTTTACCAAAGAGGGTTAGAAAAGTCTTCAGTAATAACTTCCTCGCCCAGTTGGTAAATATTTCTTATCTGCCCTAGAAGCTTTCTCTGAGAAGCTCCTCAAATAGGAGCAAACTGAAGACCTAGGGCTGCTCAGTTATATGCTGTCTCAACCTATAACTAAGCTCAGAGACTCAAACACAAAATCCCCTGAGCCTTAAAAACCAAAGCGTATTGTGACTCAGACTGGCACCCACCACAAGTCCGCGTGCCCTGCAGTGATGACCCTCATGCAGCAGAAGGTGAGGAGCTCGGCTTAGCCCACCCATGCCAGGGCTGCTCTCACCCCACGGGGCTCTGCCAGTGCTGTGCAGCCCCCATTGGTTGCTTTATTTTCTCTTGAAGTGATGCATAAAAACATAAAAGACTGTACATATTAATGAGGTACTGCGTGACATTTCAATGCAGTGAATGATATTCAGGTTAAAAATATCTTCTTAAACACTTTTTTCTTCTTGGTGAAAACATAAATCTTTTCATCTAGTTTTTTGAATTTGGGATCTATATGCTCCTACTGTGCAACAAGATCCGGTCTTACTGTAAGTTAATATGTACTGACCAACCTTTCCTTCCTGCCCTCCCTCCTTCTCCTCAACCTCTGATAAGTGACACTTTAGTCTTGTCTCTTATGAGACCAACTTCTTAATATGCTAAGAGTGAGATCATGCAGTATGCTTTCCTGTGCTTATTTCACTGAACATATGCTGTTTCCATCCATGTAGTCACAAATGAGATTTGTGACTTTTTAATGGCTAACTAGTATTTCATCTTCTATATGACATATTTTCTTTATCCATGTTAATGGACACCTTAGGTTTTCCATTTCTTAGCCAGTATGAATATGAGACTGCGGATGTCTCTTTAGCATACTTAATTTTCTTTGGATATATACCAGCAGTGGGACTGATGGATCATATTATATTTCTATTTTGAACTTTTTGAAGAATCTCCATACTGTTTTTAATAATATGAATTCTAATTTGTATTCTCACCAATAGTGTACACGGTTCCCCTTTCTCCACATGCTCATTAGTACTTGCTTTTTTTTATTTTTGGGGGGGTAATAGCTGTTCTTACTGGACTGAGGTGATGTCTTACCATGGCTTTGTTTCCCTGAAGATTAATGATGCCAACTTTTTTATGTACCTGTTGGCTTTTTATGTCTTTTATTTATTTTTTTTGAGACGGGGTCTCACTTTATAGTTCAAACTGGCCCTGAACTCACTTTGTACCTCAGGTGAACCTCAGACTCGGCAGTCTTCCTGCCTCTGCCTCCCGAGTGCTGGGATTACAGGCATGAGCCACCACGCCCAACATTGTTGCATTTGGTCATGGGGGGATCGATCTAAGGAACTTGTGCTTGCTAGGCAGGTCCCAGAACCACTTAGCTAAGTCCCTGGCCCCTTTCATATGTCTTTTGAGAAATGTCTGTTTTAATTATTGCCCACTTAAATTGTTTTCTTTTTTGCTATGAGCTTTTTGAGTTCCTTATATATTGTGGACATTAATACACTGTCTGATGTATGGTCCTCAGGTATGTCACCCTATAGGTTTATCTCTTCACTGTGATGATCTTCCCTTTGCTATGTCTTTTTGTTGGATTCTAGCAATTGGTTTACCAAAATTGGCTGACCTTGTCTCAGGTAAATGTCTCCAAGTTTTAACTTTGTATGCTTTTGTTTTGTTTTGAGTAAGAGTCTTGCTATGTAGTTTAGCTGGCCTCAAAATTATTTGGTAGCCCAGGCTGGCTTTCAAGTTGCAGTGGTCCCTTGCCTCAGCCCCCTGAGTGCTGAGATTATAGGTGTGCACCATTGCATCCAGAGTAAATGAGGGTTTAGACTTGCTCAGTGATTTTCTTTTCTTTTTTTCTTTCCTTCCTTCCTTCCTTCCTCCCCTTCTTCCTTCCCTCCTTTCTTTCTTTCTTTTCTTTCTTTCTTTCTTTCTTCTCTTTCTTTTCTTTTCCTCCTTTCTTTCTTTCTTTCTTTCCTTTTTATAGTACTGAGGATGGAACATAGGATCTTGTGCTTGCCAGGCAGGAGCAGTGCCACTGAGCTAAATCCCAGGCCTATGAAATCCTTTTTTTCACCAGCTAGACTCTATACAAAACAAATGTTATCTGAATGCTCTGAAACTTTATCTGGAGGTACTGAAAGGATTGGAACTGCTCTGGTTGATCCTTATGGAAGCAGGTTAGAAAGTTCTTTTTATATAAAAGATGATTCTTTGTCCACAGATGGACAAGTTAATGGGACAATGTGAGAACAAGCGCCAAGGATGTAGGAGTGAGCGAGTTAACATCATAGGCTATATTTTTGCATATCAAAGATGAAGATAAAGCTATTACAGAAGATATTAGCAAACTATTTTACCAGAAATATGACATGAAATATGAAATTTTGTGTATATCAACTTCAATATTTACCTGATCATGTAAACACCTTGGGTTGTATGATCCTAGTAAGGAGAGGTCAGATGGGTATCCAGGGCCCTGGGCTTTTCTGCCCATCTAAGTCATGATTCATCGCTACAACACTTTGCTATTTTATTCCTGTCAGAGACCCTTTGAGCTTGCTTGGGTCACTCAGAAAACCAGCTTCCACTTTCTTTAATTATGCAAACTAGAGTGAGTGGACTGAGAACTTGCTTTTGACCTGCAAGACTTGGGGAGTTTTGCAAGCCCTGAGGGAGTGCAGAATTTCCTGAAGATGTTGCAAGGTGGCTGGCTATCTTCTGAGTCAGGCAGCACTCTGCTTTGGGTATGACTGAAGAGGTGCTGGGAGGAAAAGAGCAGACTGGCATCTTGGCGCGGGCCTTCCCCACGGGCTGAGGCCGTGCCATCCCATCGGGAGGGCGAGCTGTGTCTGGAGGTATTTCAATCCCATTTCACCACCTCAGTTCTTCACTGCTCATCAGTTTTCCAAAACATAAGTATTTTTCCTGGGGGAAGGGCAAGCAAAGGCATGAAGATTTATAGAAAGCTGGATGTCTGAAGCTATGTACATGTGTATTTTGCCAGTTTAATTTGCAAAGGCAGCTTTCATGGAGGAACATATTTCACCAGAGTATTTCTGCATATTCAGTGCTGTCCTCCGCAGTGACTGACTGCCCCACAGCTCGGTTGCTCCAGGTCGTGTTGCATGTGTGAGGAGGCGCCAGGATTCTCCATCCGGGCCACATGTGGGCTCGTGCTCCCAGGCTGGACCACGAAACTGCAGGAGCTGGTGCCAGCCTCAGACCTCCGCCTCTCAGGGTCTATTCCTGTTCCCCTCTGTTCCCTTAGCCCAGCAGGGGGTAGCCTTTTAGATATTCTTCGCCCTCTTCTGCCAGGACCTCTAATGTCAGGCTACAAAGGTTTTCAAGACTGAAATGGCATCATACTCCTTGGCTGTAGGCAAATTTTATAGAGAAGTAGATACTGCTTGCTGAGGAGTGTGAAGAGGAACTAGTCATGGATATGACTTACAAGCACAAGATGCTAATATCTCAAAGAAATTTCACTAAGCAGATTCAGGCTAGGAGGGTTTTTAAGATTTAAGAATCTCACGAGAATAGAAATACTCAAAGGGCAAGGTTTTTAAATAAAGGTATTTTCCAAATATAACAGCATATGCATTTAAATGGATGTGAAACTCAGTCACAGTTTACTCTTCCATGAAAACTACTTAGAATTCATAGTTTCTATGGAAGAACAATAGGATTTGTGCAAAACATTTCTTCCCATACTCTGAAACGTGGGAGTTCCCAAGAAAACCTGGAAGTAGTATTTTCTTGTGGGATGTCACGTGGGACCAGGGTACGGGGATCTGGGGACAGGACAGCGCGGGCCCTGAGTCGCAGCACACGTGGCTGAACCACAGGGGGGCCAGGCTGAGAACTCGGCAAAAGGCAGCATCGGTGTTTGCAAGGGTCCGGATCCCACAACACGCGTGAGTTAGTGTGGGGGAAGTGGGTGCATGAGGGTTCTAGGAAAAGCATAGGAAGTCAGGGAGACGGTGTGGGAGAAGTGAGGAGAAAGCACTGCCAGGATTTTACATTTATAGAGTTTTAGTCACTTTCCCTCCTATGT
The DNA here is from genome assembly GCA_004026965.1 of Petromus typicus. Classification (NCBI taxonomy): domain Eukaryota; kingdom Metazoa; phylum Chordata; class Mammalia; order Rodentia; family Petromuridae; genus Petromus; species Petromus typicus. The sequence goes on from PVIR01013443.1 coordinate 18,499, forward strand.
CCTTGAAAATATATTTCTATCGAGACTTCTAACCCTTTTGGTTGGCTTTCAACCCTATCTTGTCTTCTTACTCACAGCTGCCAATGTTCTCTGCATTTTCTCCATGTTCAGACTTCCGTCATAAGCAGCAGCTCACAGCCGGACACCTTTCCTGTCGGTCCTCCTGAGAGTGCTGTGGCCTGGGCCGTGCCCTTCCCGCCGACTTCCAGCCCCACCTCTGATCACCGCACCCACCCTTCACAGAAGTCCCCTCCCATCTCTGACTGCAACAGCAAAACTGCTCCCTTTTAGGTGGTGTGACCATAAAGACTAGTGTTCAGACCAGAATGTATCTCTGGGAGTAAAAGGGGTGCCTTGAATTAAGTATGTTGCTGGATAGTGGGGAGAAACTAGAACTGTCGAGGCAAACCAAGCTATGTCCAGCTTCAGACCATTTATCCCAGTGAGGACACCATCCTACTGACAGGCTGATGTTGAGAGCAGTCTTTGGATCTCCTATGCCCGGCCAGAATTTTTTTGGAAACAAGATCTCACTTTACAATTAAGACTGGCCTTAAACTCACAGCAATCTTCCTGCCTCAGCCTCGAGTGTTGGGACTACAGACATGACCCGCCATGCTTGGCCGGCCTGCCTTCCTCCCCTCTTAAACTTTCTGTCTGTGTTTACAGAATTGCAGTTTTTGTGTACCACTCACTCATCTTTTCCCTTTGTTAATATTTTGCATTCCCCGGGTTATACTTGTCAAAATTCCAAAGCTCTACAAGTTCATTATCACTGACCACAACTTTAATGAGTTCACCCAGT
>PVIR01013443.1:19403-42443 GCA_004026965.1 Petromus typicus
TATGTATCTATCTGTGACCTATTTATTTCACTTATGAGGATATCCTCAAGATATGTCCATTTAAGTAGAAATGATTCAAACTTATCATTTTTTATGGCAGAGTAGTACTCCATTCTGTAGAAGAACCACAGCTTTTTTATCCAGTCTCCAGTGGATGGACACTTGGGTTGTTTCCAAGATGTAGCAATCACAAACTGGGTGGCTATAAACATAGGTGCACATATGTCACTGTGATAAGAGTCTTTTAATTCTTGTGTGTATATACCTAGCAGGGCAATGGCCGGGTCAAATGGGACCATCAATCCTAGCTTTTTGAGGATTCTCCAAACTGATCTCCACAGGGGTTGTACGAGTCTACAGTCCCATCACCCAGTATTTTAGTATCTTCTTTCTGCTCCAAACCAGAGCGGAGCAGCACACTGCCTTTAGCTTGCATGTGTTCCTCGCGTGTGGTACTTGCTCAGCCTTTCCTTGTCTTTTAGGACCCTAGCAGTCTTGAGGACTACTGGCCAAAAGCCCTGCAGGTACGTGCCCCACACTGGGTTCGTTTTTCTCATACAGGCTATAGGGTCATGGAAGCATCCGAGGCCAAACGCCCTTCTCATCATTAATACCAGGCAGGATGTGATACCCCCGATATTAACCTTACTTACATGGTAAAGGTAGTGTTTTCTGAAAGCAAATCATTAAATTTAACCCACCCCAGAGAATAGCCTAAAGTGTACTTCTTGGAAAAAGTACTATACATATATTTACTTAGAAATGGACAATTCTTTTTCCTTTTTAGTTTAAGAGCTTGTAGGAAAACAGTGTAAGATCCATGAGTGCTGCTCAACCCCTCAGGGCCCTGTGCAGTGGGAGCTGCGGTCGCATCTCCAGTCAGCACCCGCTAGATGAGCACAGGCTTCCCCCGCAGCCCGCACCCTGGCCCGAGTCGCAGGGACCCTGAGCTCTGCCCCGAGGTTCCTCCTGCGCACAGCCTTTTTAGCGCCGGTCTGCTGTTTTTTGTCTCTCTCTGCTCATAAGCAGAGATCAGGCAGGACTTGCCATGAGCGCTGACTGGAGACTGCACAGAACCTCCTACACTACCATCAGCCTTACCCGGTCCCGTGCTGTCACACGAATGGCAGAATCTGTTACACAGGTTGTGGCAGGCGTGTTAACCTGACACCTCCGGGAGGCTGTCATCAGCCTTGGGATTGGTCACTTGGAAAAGACAGGCTCACAGAGGCTGCCTGGGTCCGGATGGAGATGGCTCCAGCAGCAGGAGGGACTCCAGTAGCACTCGCAGAGGGAGCACAGCCAGTTGGCCAGTGCTCCTGGAGATGCAGTGGGCTCCGAATGTTTCTTGGTCTTCTTCAGTCTTACGATATAGATGCCATCCATCACCTTGCCCTTTTGTAGATGTACTTTACCATTCAGAAATAAAAGTTGGCGCCATAAAAGGGAGTTCTTGTTGCAAGGAAATTTGGGGACATCTTCCACTTTCACACACACGGTGTCAAAGGCGCTGGATATATATGTATGTATGTATAATGTGTATATGTATATATATACATATGTATGTATATATACATTATACATACATACATATATACTTGTAGTGCTGGAAATGAAACCCAGGGCCTTACACATGGTATGCAAATACCACACAGCTACACTTCCAGCCTATATAATCTAGAGTAATGCAATATGGACCTTTCTCCAGGTAGTGTGGAAGATCTATATATATTATTTGGTATTAAGAAAGCTTTCTCTTTTTGGATTAAGTGATTTTTGTCAGTATGGACTAGTATTTTATACATTTATATTTCTCACTTTGGATTATAATCCAATATTGTGGATTTCTTTGGCTGTTGAGTCGTTTCAGCACTAGCCTTTGGGAACTCTGGGTTGGCTATGTTCTTTTGAGATACTCATGGCCCTTTCTGTTTGAAATTTACTTGAAATATATGTACATGTTTATTTTATCCAATTTATGAACACAGATATTTTTAAAACTTACATAGCTGTGCAAAACCCACAACTTGGGCCGGGGCTATAGCTGTGGTTCTGGTGCTTGTCTTGCAAGCACAAGGACCCAAGTTCGATCCCCGGTAACCACATAACAATACTGGGTGTGGAGACTCACCCCAGCAGCAACCAGTACCACATACCACAGTGCCGGGTGTGGTGGCTCACGCCTGTAATCCCAGCACTCGGGAGGCAGAGGCAGGAGGATTGCTGTGATGTGAGTTGGAGGCTGAGCTCAGGGCCAGCCTTAATCACAAAGTGAGACCCTGTCTCAAAAAACCTTAAAAAAAAAAAAAAAAAAAAACCCACAACTTATTTTTAAAATATTTTTATCAGCCCAAAGAGGTCCTTTGTAGCTATCTGCAGACAGTCCCTGCTTTCACTCTTAAGCATGTGTAACCATACACTTGCTTTCAAGATGCTTTTTGGACTTTTTTCACTTATCAAAATGTTTCTGAGGTTCGTCTGTTTGTAGCATGTACCAGTATCCCACATGGACATGTGACTTAAAAACTACTTACCAACTCTTAGTCACTCCAATTGTTTGCAACTTTTTTGACAATTACGATTAATACTGCTATGGATATTTACATAAAGTCTTTTGTATGAACGCATTTCTTTCCAGGTGGCATACTGAGTAAAAAGGGGGATAACATAGTAAACTTATATTTAAAATTTTAAACTAATGTCTAGCTTTTTAATAATACCACAGTCTTTCTCATAACACATTTTGATTTAGATCTGTAATATTCCTAGTATTGATGGTACACATTTTCATGTGTGAAACTGTTCGTTTATCTTTGCTGAAAGGTCTACTTGAATCTTTTGTCCATTTTAAATTATTTGCCTTGACTTTTAGGAACTAGTTATATATTCTGTATGTAAATCCTATATTGTATGTAATTTAGGAAAATTTTCTGTCAATGTGTTGTCAATTAAATTTCTTGGTGGTCATTGGTGAAGTGTAAAATTTTTATATTTTACTCCATTTTACAGACTATGCTTTTACTACCTTAGGAACCCTTTTCCCAAATGAAAGTTATCTAAGTTTTCTTATAAACAGTTTATAGTCAACTTTTTTTTTTTTGACACAAGGTCTCACTCTGCGGCTCAGGCTGGCCCTGAGCTCACCATGTACCCGAGGTGAGCCTTCAACTCACAGCAATCCTCCTGCCTCTGCCTCCCAAGTACTGAGATTACATGAGCCACCACATCTGGCACTGTGGTGTGTGATACTGATTGCTGGTGGGCGTGAGCCTCCATGCCCAGCACTGTTGTATGTGGTTACTGGACACTGAACCAGGGGCCTTGTGCTTGCAAGGCAGGCCCTGGAAGCACTGAGCGAAATCCCCAGCCCCTATATTCTTAACTTTCATATTTCAGGTTTCTGATCCATTGTTTAATTTTGTATACTCTGTTAAGGGACTGTTGGTGCATCTGCTGCCCAAATATGCTAGTATCATTTGAAAAGATGATTTTTTCTCAGTGAATTGAACTGTCTTGGCACCTTTGTTCAAAATTATTTGATGGTTTATTCTTGTTTCAGCAACCTATATCCCTATCTTTACATTGATAGATACTGTTGATTATTGTCACTGTATAGTAAATTTTGAAATCAGGAAGTGTTCATTTCCATAATTGTTTCAGCTATTCTGGATCGTCTGCATTTTGTATAGATTATAGGGTCAGCTTGTCAACGTTTCAAACAAGCATGGTATGACTTCTTCCAAACCAATAACTGCATGCTGTTTTCTCTCATTAGCTATTCCTTTAATTGTATAAATTTATAGGGGTGATACTGATAATTCAATGCATGTACACAGCATATAAAGATCAAATCACAGTAGTTCACATTTCCATCTTTGGAAAGTTTTTAACCTTTTTTGGATTAATTTTATTTGCTGTCAGAAAAAAAAAATCAAATTCACAAAGAGATCTTACTTCAGAATGGCTAGAATTAGAGATAAGGGGCTGGCAGCCCGGTGTGGAGGCGCACACTTGTAAACCCAACACTTGGGCAGGAGGGCTGCCACCAGTGCGAGGCCAGCATGGGCTACCTGGGGAGCTCCAGGCCAGTCTGAACTACTTAGGGAAACCCTATTTCAAAACAAAAGTGGGGTGGGCGGGGTGGGGTAGCTCAGTGGTGGAGGCGTTAGCCACATGGAGAAGAGTTCCTTAAACTAAACATAGATCTGCAGTTTTTTTTTGGGATATATCCAGTGAAATCAGAATACCAAGAGATAACTGCCACTCATCTTTACTGCTGTATTTTTTTGTTTGTTTGTTTGTTTTTTGAGACAGGGTCTCGCTTTTATGGTTCAGGCTGGCCCTGAGCTCAGCCTCCAACTCACATCACAGCAATCCTCCTGCCTCTGCCTCCCGAGTGCTGGGATTACAGGCGTGAGCCACCACGCCCGGCACTGTGGTATGTGGTACTGGTTGCTGCTGGGGTGAGTCTCCACGCCCAGTATTGTTATGTGGTACCGGGGATTGAACCCAGGCCCTTGTGCTTGCAAGACAGGTGCCGGAACCACTGAGCTAAATCCTCGGCCCTTTACTGCTGTATTATTTACAATGGCTAATACAGTCAATGTATGAAGCTTATGAGTGGATGATGGATAAAGAAAATATGCTACATGTACACAATGGATGAGTATTAACCCATAGAAGAATATTGTATCATTAGCAACAAACTGGATGGAAATAAAGGATATTATGTGAAATAAGTCAGATATAGAAAGAGAAGGGTAACGTGTTCTCTTATTTCTGGGTATTTTTTTAAAAAGCCAATCTGAATGTGTAACTGATTACTAGAGTTGGGAAGGATATCAGGGATGGAGTAAAGGAGAGAGATGGATAATAGGTACTGAGACTGAAGTAGTTTCTTGTGTTCTGCAGTCCAGAGGGGCAACTGCAGTTCATAATAGCCTGTATTCTATAAATAGAAGAGGAGCTTGAAGGCTCTAAGCATTGAAATAATGGGATGGATATGTTAATTACCCTAATTTGATTAGTACATACTGTATTATTCATGTTCTGAAATATCAGCAGGAGAACTGCTGGTTTAACTATCAGACATTTTAATTCCTTAACATAGAATGCCTTTACACTATACTTTTAAAATTTCGCTGAATGTTTTGATTTTCATTATTCAAATCATTTGTTAAATTTATTCCTAAGTATTTTTCTGATGCTATTGTGAATGGAATTTTATTTTGGGGTTTTTTCCACTGCTGGTACACAACACAGTTGTTTTTTGTATACTGATACTGTAATCTGTGGCCCTGCTGAACTTTGTTAGTTCTGTTGCCATATATATATGTTTATGGTTATATCCTTGTCCAGTCAGGTGAAGTTAAAAAATAAATCAAGGATACTCCAGACCAACAAGAGGGCAGCAGCACCGAGCCCTTCTCAACAGAGGTGACCTGGGCTGGGGATGTAGTTCAGGGTAAGGTGCTTGCCTCGCTTGCACAAAGCCCTGAATTCTTTCCCCAGAACTGAAGAAAACACGTCATTTAGATGACTTGGCCAGAAAGCTAAGAATGGAATTCAGACCTCTACCTTGTATCTTCTTTGCCCAGCTGGGTTTTAGGATCTGTCATTTTCCTCAGTGTCTGAGGTTCCTCAAGCCATCTGAGAACTCACACTGACTGCTATGGAGACACTTCTGATTTGCATCCCTGATGCATATTTAAAAAATAATCCAAATTCTGGAGATTGTCTCTTTTGAAAACAAACTAAAATGCTTCCTCTTTAAAAAAAAAAGAGAGAGAGAATCCCAGGATGTTTTAGTCTCAAAATTTTTTTGACTTGGGATCATCTTATAGTACCGTTAGCTTCGTTAAAGAAGTCTAGACTTTTTAAAAGGATTCATCTTTGAGTGCATTTATTGACCTTATTACTGTTCTTTAGCATCTAGAGTTTATTTTAGAAGGCTAACATGGTAATTTTCTTTTTTTGTCAGCTGCTTTGATAACTGATATCATTTCAGAAAAATTAGAGCTCATTACAATTTCCTGAATATTGATTCCAGTTTCAATTTAAGACTTCAGTTTTTTCAAATAAAAATACTATGTCTTGTAGCCAGGGATTGGAGGGCCTGGGTTATTGTTGGCGTGATGGTTCATCTCTGTCTGGGGAAGTTATCATCTGCAGTTAGGCACTAGGAGATAGGAAATGAGATGTGAGAAGGTAAAGATCTGTTTGGAACAAAGCTAGTTATCAGTCATCACCAGGCCATGATTATGGCTAGAATTCCAGTTATGTGTAGACTTTCATCTTCTATTCCTTTTTCCTAAATTATACCTGTGAAGAAAAAAAGGATAGTTTGAGTAAGACAATTATTTCACCAGCTATTATAGATTGTTTTATCTTCCCAATTCACCTTCCATTTCTTTCCCATTATGTTGCACCAGTAGGTTGGACAGAAGAAGCCCAGCTTCATATTCAATTCCAGAGAAAAAGAGGTCTCCACTGATCCTGGTCCACTAGAAAATTCCATTTCTCTGTCCATTCCTTGCAGACTGGGTTAGCTCACACAGGCATGTCTAATCTGAGTCCCACAAGCTGCCTGCCCTTTTAAAAAATAATATTTGTATGTAATAACACTTCCTTTATTAACTATATTTTTATTAACTATATATTTTATATGTTGTCAGAACAAGCCATTATGGCTCAGGCAAGACAGAAGATGAGACACCATGGCTCCCAGCATTACCGTGGCCATGTAGATTGGTTGAGGGAGACCCTTGACCAGTGTGAAGTTCCAGACTCTCATCAGTTTGGTCTGTTATATAAAAAACTGAGATCGACCTAATAATGCTGATACCTCTGGTACAGCTGCTGACACAGACCCCCCAGTGGCTGCTGCCTTCTCCTAGTAATTCATGTCTTTGGATAGCTCCCTTATCTTGAGTGTGGGGTGGACAGTGATTAATTTCTAGAAAAATATAGCAAAAATGATGGTAGTCAGTTCTGATTTGTTACAAAGACCCACCCAAGTGGCTTCCAGTTGGATGTATGTTCTCACTTGCCACTGTGAGGGAAGACTTATGTCACACCATCAGGTATGCTGTATAGAAACCCACATGGGAAGGTTACTAGGGAACATCTCTGGACTCATTTGTAATTCAGGATGAAGTCCTTCAATTACAACATTAAACTGAAGCACTTTGGACTGTGTGAAATAAGGAAGGGAGAGATGGAGATTTAAGAGGCATTCTGATGGACAGTTCTGAAAGAGGCAGGACTTGAGATACGGAGACAGATGCCAGGAGCAGAGCTAAAATGCAATAAAGCACTGAGTGTGGTGGCGCACTCCTGTAATCAGAGCACTTGGGAGGCTAAGGGAGGAGGATTGCTGTGAGTTTGAGGCCAGCCTGATCTACAAAGCAAGACCCTACCTTAAAAAGAAAAAATAAAGCAATGAAGCCATCAAGTTTATTTGCCTGCTTATCTACACATGAGATGACTAAGGTATTACCTGGGGAGTGGGTGACTTCCCTGAAAAAGGAGAAAGCAGGATGAAGACATTCACAGTGAATCACTGCAGTGGCTGGGCTGAAGTAAACATTTACTTCCTGGGGAAAAAACACCATTAGCACATGGGGGATAGCTTGGACTTCAGTGCGCAGTGAGGGCTTTCCTGGAGTGCAAAGAGTACAACTATCTGCTATAGTCTACAAGGGAAGAATAACAACAAAGATGGGGCAAATAAAAGTACCATAGATAGAAGAGACTGAGGTAGCTGAGAACAAAGGGACAAGCTGGAGGCATCTTTGTCTGTACAGTACTTGGTTCTGAAAATTGCTCACTGGTAGGACGCAAGTCTAAGGCCTCACATTTGATCTCCAGACCCAAAAACAATCCCGTGATTTCCACTCTGAAGAGAGGCCACATAGGCAGCAAATAAGAAAAACCCAAAGTGAAATATAATCCAACTCACCAGTCTGGTTAACAGTTAATTCTAAATATGATGGTTAAACTTTCAAGGTCTTCAATTTTTAAGTGTAGTTCTTCAAGCAGGGTGGCTATAAACTGTGTAAATAACACATTTTTCGGTGAATGCTTCTGAATGCCAAGAACTGGGGTCAGTCTGAAAGAGCCAAAAACACTCAATGAGAAGAATGAAGGGTTCATCTTCAAATGGCAGGGAGGCCTGAGGTCTCTGGTTTAATAAAATTACCAGAGAAAGGGCCAGGAATGTGGCTCAGTGGTGCCTCGCAAGCACATGGTCCTGAGTTTGATCTCTGGTACCACCCCCCAAAAAAAGGTCCCAGAAAAAAGCTTTACTAAAAAGTGGCAAATTCTCAGGAAAAAGAGCAAATATTAAGTAAGAAATGTCTCATTTGAGGCCAGCCTGGGCTACTTAGCAAGTCCAAGGACAGCCTGAATTACATAGCAAGATCTTGTCTAAAAAACCAACAAAGTTCACATTTATTAACGTGTTATGTCAGCAAAGCCTATTAAAATTCTGTGTAAGAAAATGAATTCCATGTAGGGAAGGGAGGTTATGCACAGGAGCTGAATACTGTTTTAAAACACTCTGTATGGAATGGTTGGGTTATATTGCCAGGAAAAAAACAATACAATTACTTTTTGCATGAACCCTTAATGTGGTTTTTAAAACATTAATAAATGAATTATGTCTCACAAGGCATTTAATATCAACTTCTTAAGGAATCATATGCTTTTTTTTCCCCACACAAACCATTTCTGATACATGACCCTAAGGACTGAACTGACTGCATATATTGGAATCATTAATTTTCACTGAAATATGGCCGGTGAGCAACACAAGGCATTCAAGACTGAACACTGACAGGGGCCCAGCAATCATCACCTTTTTCATAAAGAACCAAAATAACAAGTATACACCTGCATTTTGACATGAGTCACTTTGGGAGAAGACTGGAAATCAACCCCCAAAGAGAGAGAGAATGGAATCTTATAAGATTTGGAGACTGGGGACAAGAGGAATCAAGTATTCTGATATGTCACCCTACCCCATGGCCATCTCCTCCTAACAGGGGTGAGGGTGGAGGAGTCTCAGTGAATTTTCCCACCATGAATGCTGGCAGTCCTGTTACTGTGACGTTTACAGTCTCCCAGGCTGGCAGCTTTCTTGGGTAAGTAACTTGGAATCTACATGAAAAGCCTAGCTATGGCAAAGGATCTCACATCATCTCCCAGGTATCACCCAGAGTGCTGAGTTCAGACAACTCTGGGGATCAGAACACCCTGACGATACACCCACTGCCACTATACACCCACAGTGGCCACTATACGTACTGTAGGACTAGCCACACAGTGAGCCCCTCACACATACCTGCCTGAACTGCTTGTGTGCTTTGGGTCTCTGACTATACAGTGATAAGCACTGCATTGTGCTTAATCACACCCACAAAGTTTTAAGGAGATGATATTGTGGTGTGCAGCTACAATCAAAGCTAATAGTATATAACAAACACTGGCCTAAAATACATTAGCAGGAGAAAGCTGCTTATGAAGATTGTTCCATAAAAGTGGTATACTTGTCTGATTCACTAACTGAGCAAATCTCAATGTAGAAGCACGAGCAGTATGATAAAACAAGGTCACAGAATGCCTCTAACAGATTCTAAAGAAACAGAAACAGATGAAATGCCTGATAAAGAACTTAACAAATGTTTATTATAAAGCAGCCCAGTGAAATCCAAGGGAATACAGATAAACAGTTTAGTGAAATTAGGAGTACAATGCAGGATGTAAATGAAAAATTCAGCATTAGATTTTGAAAAGGAATAAATCTTGGAAATGATGACCTCAAAAAGTAACAAAGTACAGCTGAGGGATTAGAACAAGTAAAAGAATGTTTGAGTTTGACAAATTACTTTTTTAAAAGTCTCAGTCAGATGATGACAATCACTGCCATAACCAAAAAGAAAAAGAAAAATGAAAAAAAATAACAAGGGAAAAGGAAGAATAGATTATCCTACATCTATGAGACACTAGTAAATGAAGAAATATCTGCAAGCAAGGGGAAAAATGCTAAGGGCACAGAAATCTTATTCAATATCAGAAAAATTTCTCAATCTTGGGGCAGACAGGGACATTCAAATTTATAGGACCCTGGGTAGACAGTTTTAGAAAAAGACATTCACAACTGCATATTATCAACTATCAGAAGACAAGACAACTTAAAAAATCTGCAAAAGTCATATGGAAGGGTTATCTCCATTGTGCTAGTCAGCTTTCCATTACTGACACAAAATACTTGAGGCAATCAGCTTAACACAGTGGACCCTTGAGTTATGACCAGTCTGACATACAAACAACTTGGGTTATGCCAGGAATTTTGGGTTTAACTTATGACCAAAGTCTTGAATTACGACCCAAATGCCATCTACTTGTGCTTCCAGATGGCCTCAAATGCAGATTTAACCTTTAAAGAGCTCTGGAAGGAAGATCAAAACATCCTTTCCTGTGTGGGATTTAGAAATTCTGGGCCAGTGTCTAAGAATGCTGAGATCTGCCTGTGTACAGGAAAAAGACTGGAAGGCTATGTAGAGCAGCTTGTGTCTTCAATTAAACAACCTGAGTTACTGGGCCTCGCAAATGAACGGAGTTCCTAAGTCAAGGGTCCACTGTAAGGTGTACGCTGGCTCACAACTCCAGAGCTCTGGGCACGTGGAGGTCCAGTACATCAGGGTGGGAGTGCATGGTGTCTTTATCCTCTTGGTAGCACCAGAGTAAAGAAAGACACAGGAAAAGAGCCATAGTATCACAGCCTCTTCAACAAAATGTCCCCAATGATCTAATTCCCTTTCATTAAGCTCCAGGTTATGAAGGTATCAGTATCTTCAAGTCACCAGCAAGATGGGGTGGGCTGAGCTGGGGACCTAGCCGTCCACATATGGGACATGCTAGATCAAAACTGTACCGCCTGTTAGACTAACCAGCAGCATCTCAGCAGAAATAGTATGAGATTCAGAGAATGAAATGACATATTCCAAGTCATGAAAGAAATAACTGCCAACCAAGATTACTATATTCAGTAAGACTAGTCTTCAGAAATGAAGGAGAAATACTTTCCAAGATTAGAAAAAGCTGACGGAATTCATGAGCACATGAGTTTTACAAAAGGATTTTCAGTGAACTTCTATAAGTGTGAGAGAACTACCACCATGAAAAAACGTGAAAGTATAAATACTATCAGAATAGCAGGTGCACACACAGAAACATCAATATATCATCAAACCACAAACAGACTATTCAAGATGACAGAATGACAGCAATACATCCTTACCTACTAGTAATAACCCTGAATGTAAATGGACAAAATCCTCCAATTATAACACACAGAATACCTGAATAGATTTTTAAAAATCCAACACGTTACCTACAAGAAACTCATCAGTAAACACAGAGAAAAAATGGTGGTCCAAGCAAATGAAAACCTAAAGCAAAAAAGATTAGCTACTCTTACATCTGACAAAACAAGCTTTAAAACAAAAACATTAAGATTAAACAAAGATGGTCACTAAATGATGAAGGGATCAACAACTATAACTTATGTGTCTAATATTGCAGTAGCTTATTTCACATTATTCCAAAAGAGAGACAGAGGTTCCAGCATAGCACTAGTGGGATTTAACACTCCATATTCATCAATGAGCAAATCATCCGCACACAAAAAAATCAAAGCAATACTAGAATTAGACTATTCTTAAACCAAACAGACCTACAGAACATTTCAACACATACTTTTCACCAGCAGATGAACTTAGAATAGATTGTATACTAGGATACAAATGAGTCATCACATTTAAAAAGAATCACATCTTTTCTGATCACCATGGAATAAAATGAAGTCAACAAAAGAAATTTCAGAAGCTATACAAATTCTTGAACAGGTCACTTTGTGAGTATGGTACTGAGGGCTGAACCCAAAGCTTTGGTACTGAGCCTTGTTCCTCCTCTCTTCCCTAACCCCTCACCTCCTCGTTTATCTTATTTCATTTTTTTTTTTTTGGAGACAGGGTCTCCCTTTGTAGTCCAGGCCGGTCCAGGCCAGCCTCAAACTCACAGCAATCTTCCTTTCTCTGTCTCCTGACTATGGGGATTATAAGTGTAAGCCACACCTGGTGTTGTGGTATGTGGTTACTGTGGATCAAACTCAGGACCTTGTGCTTGCCAGGAAGATGCCGAACCACTGAGCTAAATCCCTGGCCTGTCATTTTGTTTTTTGAGACAAGGTCTTAAGTTGTCCAGGCTGGGCTTAAACTTGTGACGCTTCTGCCTCTGCCTGCCAAGTCTGCTAATGTTACAAGGGTGTACCTGACATCCAGATTGAACAAAACTCTTGAACAAACAGCTTGATCACTGACGAAGTCAGATGGGAAATTGAAAATTGCTTGAAACAAATGAATATGGAAACATAATATTCCAAAACTTGTAGGATGCAGCAAAAACAGCACTAAGTGGGAAGTTTATAGCCATGAGTGCCTACATTAAAAAAGTGTACTTCAAAGATTTAGAAAAGCAAGAAAAAACAAACTCAAAATCAGTAAAAGGATCAGAATAGAAATAGAATAGAACTAGCCATGATGGCAGATGGCTGTAATCCCAGCACTCAGGGGGCTGAGGCAGGAGGACTGCCATGAGTCGGAGCCTAGCTTGAATTACAGTGATTGGGAGGCTCAGGCAGGAGGACTGCTGTGAGTCTGAGGCCAGCCTGAGCTACAGGGTAAGACCCTGTCACCAAAAAACAAACCCCTAAAAATAAAAAGGAAGCAAACAAAACAAAAAATGAAAAAAGATAAAATTAACAACTTTAGCTAAAGTAGCAAGAAAAAAAATCCCAAATCAATAAAACTAGAGGTAATAAATAATGAATAAAGGGAGGTAAAAAAGATATTACAAGTGATACTACCAAAATACAAACAATCATTAGGATTATTATGAAACACTATATGCTAACAAATTGGTAAACCTAGAAGCAGCAAACAAAATACTGGATACATGTGACCTACCAAAAGTAAACTATGAGAACATGAAAAAAACCTCAACAGATCAATAACAAGTAATGAGATCAAATCAGTAATGCAGTCTCCCAGCAAAGAAAAGCCCAGGTGTAGATGACTTCATTGATGAATTTTGCCAGACTTTAAAAAAACTAATGCCAAATCTTGTCAAACTACTCCACAGAACTGAAGGGGAGAGATTCGTCTAAAACCCACTGTATGGGGCCAGCCTTACCTGTAACCAAAACCAGACAAGGACACAACAAAAAAAGGATATTACAGGCTAGTGTCTCTGATGCATAGATGCAAACATTTTCAATAAAATACTAGTAAATTAATTCAGCAACATATTAAAAAGATCACTTATTATGATCAAGTTGACTTCATCACAGAGAGGAAAGGCTGGGTCAACATATGCAAATCAACAGACTGAGATATAAACCATGATCATCTCAAAATGTAGAAAAGCTTGTCATGGTGGTGCCCAAATATAACCCTGGCATTCTAGAGGGAGAAACAGGAAGATCCCAAGTCTGAGTCCAGCCTGGACAACGTGGGCCTCCCTCAAAAAAAAAAAAAAATTTGTTCGTGAATGGGGGCTTAGGGTTGTAGCTTAGCCGTGTATCATTAGTATCACTCACACATACATGCGCAGCTCAATGTGAAGGGGCCTTAGTTCTATATTCAGTCCTGAAAAAGCATTTCATAAAATTCAATAAGCCAGATGTAGGAAGCTGAGGCAGGAGGATCACAGCAGGTTTGAGGCCAGCCAAGGTTATAGTGAGTTAAAAAGAAAAATCTCCCTTCATCCTTCATGATAAATGCCCTAAACAAATGAGGTATAGAAGGATTGTACTTCAAAGTAATAAAAGTTATGTTTTATGGACCCCTAGCCAACACCATACTAAACGGGGGTAGGCTGAAAACATTTCCTCTAAAGTCAAGAGCAAAACAAGGGTGTCTGTTATCCCTACTTTTATATTCATTATATAAGCAGAAGTTTTAGGTAGAGCAATTAGGCAAGGAAAAGAAAAATAGGAAGGAAGTTAAATTATCACTGTTTGCAGATGAGGTTATCCTATATAAAGAAAGACCTAATGATTCCAACAAAAGACTATTAGAACTAATAAATGAATTTGGTAAAGTAGCAGGCTACATATCAATATGTCAATATTTGCAGCTTTAAAAAATTTTTTTCTGAGAAAAATCCACAGTAAAAAACCACCAAAAAAAACCCTAATAAACTTAACTGAGGAAATGAAAGGTCTCTGCAGTGAAAATTACAAAACACTGATGAAAGAAGACCTCAAAATATGGCAAGTCTCCCATGTTCATGGATCAGAATGCGATTAAAATGCCTGTGGTACTCCGTGCCATCCCATGTAAGTGCCAATGACACTTTTCACAGAATTAGATGTAGTCATGAAAATTCAACACATCTGAATAGTGAGAGCGATCCTGAGCAAAAAGAACAAAACGAGATGCATCTTAATACCTGATCTGAAGGCCTACTGCGGAGCCACACACAGTGCACAGCATAGCCTGGGATAAGCACATATATATGAATGGAGCAGAAAAGAGAGCCGACTGATCCTCAATAAAGGTGCCAACAATAAACGCGAAAAGGGCGGCCTTTCTAAGAAATGATGCAGGAAACTCAGACATCCACATGCAGAGAATGAAACTTGACCCTTACTTCTTACTCTGTAAAAAAAAAAAAAAAGATCAACTAAAAATAGGTCAAAACCATTTGACATTATGAAACTACTTAAGAGAACAGGAGAAACAATTCAAGACATTGGTATATGCAATGCTTGTCTGGATAGGATCCTAAAAAGTTTAGGAAACAAAAGCAAAAATGAAAATGAGATTACATCAAACTAAAAGCTTTTGCATTGTGAAGAAATCAGTCAATAGAGTGAAAAGAAAGTCACAGGAGGAAAAACTCACCGAATATTTTGATAAGGGATTACTATTCAGAATATTTATATCTTAGAAAAGTTTAGTAGTCATTAGGAAAATGCTAATTTTCCTATATATTATTTTATGCTAGTTAGAATGGCTATTAAAAAATCCGAAAAAACCCCAGGGAAGATGTACTGAGTAACGAACTCTTACATATTGTTGGTGGGAACACAAGTCAAAACAGCTGTATGGAGAACAGTACAGCAGCTCCTCAAGAACACCCCATCAATACTTTCACCTCCAGAGAGAATGCTTCCCAGAGTCCTTGCAGATTATACTCCTAGACAGCCTTTGGGGAAAAAGAAAATTCCTTTTTTTCCTGGCAGGCTCATATTTTTCATAAAGGTCTTTTAGATGCTTATTTAAACTTCGTCAGTGCCACTGGGTGCATCAAATATAAATAAAACTCTTGCTTGGGTGTAAAATAATAAAGTTCAACAAATCAGAATGGATCAGTTCTGAGGTAGTGTGTGTGAAATGGGAAATATTTTCTTAAGAGTTTTCCTTCTTGCTTGGCTACAGAAAGTAGAGGCAAAGGAAAATTTTGTCAGAATTGCCCAAAGATAGCCACATTTCTAGGGAAGGAGGTGATTTTTTTTACATCCCTAAAACACATCTTAGCAAGAAGCAGAGACTACGGGACTCTTAATAGTCCAGGGAAATAGACATAGTTCTACCTGGGAAAACTATTCCTTCTCCATCTCTCCTCACTACTTACAACTAGGGAATGGAGTATTAAGCTCTCACACTTCATGAGCTTTGCCTCATGAAGTATTTCCCAAAGGGAGCTCATAGTTGGAAACATGACTATACTTACAACAACAAGCCCAAGGTGAGTACTTAGGTAAGCTAAGCATGTGGCTAGCCTTTCCTGAGGCACTATCTTTAAGAGAGGGAACCTAGGAGCTAATTTTGGCTTTTCCCACACTTCGGTGATATAAATATTTAAAATATAAGTTGCTGATTCTCCCCAATAAAACCAAAAATACTAATAAAGATAACACGGGTTAAAATAAAACCAAGAAGTCTATAAAAATCAGATCAAATATACCAACTCTACATTTTATATTTAGAATGCTATTTATGTGATCCACCCAACACAATTTCTCTGCTAAAAGACTAGTATTCAGTTCATATATAAAAGATTTTTCTCAATTACTTCTCTAAAGTTTCCAAAACTCTAAAATTAGAAGTAACCATTGACTTCCTGATTTCTAACCCTGTATACACTGAGAAGAGCAAAAAATGAGGAGTCATAAAGAAAAATCTTCTGTATAAGAACTTCTTTTTTAACAACTACCTTAACCAGAAAACAGGAACAATAACACCTCTCTGGCAGATCTGTAGGGCTGAAATGATTCTATAAACTGATAAAACTTTAACTGATAAACATCATTATAAGATGTGTCCAAATTAAAAGTTTTTGTTTGTTTTTTCAAATAAGGAAAAGCTAGAGCAAAGGAGACTCATTACCCGGGGGTGGGGAGGGCGAGGATGAAATTCTGCTCCATGCTCCTCAGTCTATGGTACCACGCTCGTCAACCAGGCATTCTCTGCCTAAAGGATATGGGGCCTACTCTGAGAATTCTCAAAGCAGGACTCTGAGAACCAACTCCTCTGTAGAGCAGAATTTTGAGATGAAACCCTTGTACTCACCAATCTAATGACAAGCCCCTAAGAACTACCTACTCTGTATAACCCAGTTCAAATCCTAACTCTGCCAAGAACGCTTGCATGATTTCGTGCTAAGTTGAACGTTCACTCAAATTTAAGAATCTGTCCACAAAGTGGGCTAATAACACTTATCTTAAAAAGAATATTATAAAATTCATATGGGTGACTACGATACCAAGTAACATTTACCATATACTGCCTATGAGTGCCTACTGTATACTTGTTTTCAGCTTGGACAATCTACCTTAGGCAAAGAAATATAGTTAACTCCATTTTAAGGACAAAAAACCAAAGGCACAAAAATTGAATCTCTCCATGTTTACAAACACAGTCAAGGATTTAAACCTGAAGAAGCAATTTATCTTGAAAAGCCACATGCTTTTGTTCTTTGTAGGCTGTTAAACACAATATAAAGTTGACCCTTATTTACCAGACTGAAACATACTATACTCTCAATGACTATGCTGGAAGAACAGAATGATGTAAATTTTTTTTAGCGAATTAAAAATTTAAAAATGGCTTGTAGTTGGCATGCTAAAAGAACTGACAGAGAAATTACCTAAGTTTTTGTGTCTGTTAAAGATAGGACTATCAAGATGGGGTCTTAAGGTTTCTGCTAGTCATCACACACACAGGTAGCAACTTCAGGCACCCAGAGCCAGATTCACTAAGATTCTAACACTTGAGCGCTATGTAATGATACTTTCTTATTCCATCCCTTTCTCTTTTCATCCTTAATTGAAAAACTTTCTTTCCTATTCCTAGACCCAAAACGGAAAATGATTATATATAATGGGGATGATATATATATATATATAAAATATACTATATATAATTATATACTATATAATAGATATAATTATATACTATATAATAGATATAATTATATACTATATATAGTATATAATTATGTAGTATATATAGTATATAATATATAAAATGATATAATATATATCATATAATGATATATAATATATATGATATAATACTTATTTCTAAGAGTTTTACAAATCTACTTAAATTATATATATATATATATGATGATATAATGCTAACTTATTTCTAAGAGTTTAACAAGTCTACTTAAATTCTTTTTGGAATAAGGTGAGATACTAGTGTGCATACTCTTAATAGTTCCTGTGCACCTTTAAATATTAATAACCCAGTGGCTTGTGGAGTCATAAAAATTTTGTTTTGCCTTTAGTACTATCCTCTTTAGAGCTGAGGATTTAGCTCAGTGGTTCCGGTGCTCCCTTGCTAACCCAAGGTCCCTGGTTCAATTCCCTGGTAACCACATACAATAATACTGGACTTAGAGACTCACACCTACCAGTAATCAGTACTGCATACCACAAGGTGCCAGATATGGTGGCTCATGCCTGTAATCCCAGTGTTTGGGAGACAGAGGCAGGAGGATTGCTGTGAGTTCAAGGCTAACCTGGGCTCCATAGTGAGATCAGGGTCAGCCTGAACTACAAAGCGAGATCCTGTCTCAAAAAAAAAAA
This sequence comes from Petromus typicus, assembly GCA_004026965.1. Classification (NCBI taxonomy): domain Eukaryota; kingdom Metazoa; phylum Chordata; class Mammalia; order Rodentia; family Petromuridae; genus Petromus; species Petromus typicus. The sequence goes on from PVIR01013443.1 coordinate 37,567, forward strand.
AACAAAAAAACAACCTTCTCTAAAAATCAGGTTCATGAATATAAAAAAGACAAGTTATAAAGTAACAATAATACATTAAGAAAGATGCTTATCCTTAAAAATTTGTCTTAGGGTAAGTTAAAATTTGATTCTATTTTCAAAGTAATTTATAGTTATAGTGAATTTAGGCCATATATAATCTTTGTTTTCCAAATCCCTTATCTCATCTACTTTACCATGTTTCATTACTTAATAGCCATTGTCTATCTGCCCACACTTACAGCCTGTCTGCTTACTAGGCATTTTCTGAATTTTCGTGTCATTTCTCACACGAGGTTTTGTGGCTGCCTGCACAGATTAATCAGAAGCAAGATTGTAACATTTTAGTAGACTATTATTATTGCTTTGATTAATGATAAGAGGTGGTTAGAGCCATCATCAAAAGATGCTAAGAAGCCATTGGAATTGTTATCAGGGCACCTGCCACCCTAAAGACAGGTTTCCTCAGGTTGAGGGGAGTTTGAGGGCCAACCTGACGTGGCAGGGTATTGCCTTAGGCTTGGTTCTATCCAGATTCTGGTTTAGTTAGCAGTGACCAGGGAAGAGGGCTGTGTAAACCACAAAGCACTAAGCAACACAAAGTCCCTACCTGTTCTTAGCAGGCCCGATGACAAACGGAACGCTTCTTTTCACAGTCAACAAGGTTCTCCTGTTTGCCACATCTGAAAGCCTTTCTGTCCTCTTCCTGGTTGATCTGCAATCTCCTAGAATTCTCTTCCTGGCTCTGGTGGCACGCTCAGTCATTATTCTACTCCTTGATTTTTACATTCTATAATGCTGGCTTTTCCCCCCTCACCAACTCATTAATGAAAGGCCTTATCTAAGGTTTCATACTGACCTCTTTTTTTGCACTACTTCCCATCTCATGGCTTTATCAATAATTCAAATTTCTAACTTCTTTTCTAGGGGATGTTTTTCTCCTTGGATATCCAAAAGGCAGCTAATACATTTAATACATCAAATAGTACAAACATGTTCAAACATGTTATTTTATCTAATTTTCATCTACATACTCTTGTACCAGAAATGTCAACCCCCCTGCCTCCTGGGATTGATCGTAGGGCCTTGAACATGCTAACCTCCATGATCTATCTCTAAGGCTTAGCTTTGAATGTCCTATGTCTAATCTGGCACCACATCCTGCTGATTCTCTTCTGAAGTGCCTCTTGTATCCACTTCATCCACTGCATTCTGGATGCAGATGAATTAGCTTGTGTTGAGACTACGGCTATAGTCTTCTAAGTGATTTCCTACTCCAATCCGCTCTCCACAATTGCACTTCTCTGTCACAGATTGGACCACTTCATTTTTTTCCTATAGTAACTACCTGTAAAGCAATCTAATTTCTTTAGGTCTTCTTTTTCACTGTTTCAACCACATGAGCACATTTTTATTAATACATCAAATAGTACAGAAGTATGAATTGTTATACAAATTTTGTCTAAATCACCAGAATAGTAGTGGACTGAAAACAAATTTTATTCACTTCTCTTTGTCTTTCCCACAGGCTTGTTCTCTTGGTGAATAATTACAAAACTACATCAAGAGGCATGGACAAAGTGTAGTCCAAGGGTCAAATCTGCTTTGTAATTATTTGTGTAAATGAAGATTTACAGGAAAATAGTCATACCCATTTGTTTATATAGCTTGTGGCACTTCTCATATTACAACAGCAGAGGTGAGTAGCTACGATGAATAGCAAAGACAAAAATACTTACAGTCTAGCATTTTAACAAAATTTGTTAAAGTGTGGTGGCACATGCCTGTAATCACAGCATGCAAAGAAAGTGAGGTAGAAGGACAGCAGATTCAAGCCCAGACCATGCAATTTAGCGACTTGAGGGAACCCTGTCTCAAGTAAAAAACAAAGGGCTCAGGACCAGGGATGTAGCTCAGTTGTTCTGGCACCTGCCTTGCAAATGTAAGGTCCTGAGTCTGATTCCCAGTAACCACATACCACAATGCCAGGTGTGATGGCTCACACCTGTAATCCCAGAAACGAGGAGGCAGAGGCAGAAGGACTAATGAGTTCGAGGCTGAGTTCTGGGTCAGCCTGAACTACAAAGTGAGACCCTGTCTCAAAAAAACTAAAATAAATAAATAAATAAAGGGCTCAGGTGTAGCTCAATACAAAAGTCCTAGGTTCAATCCACAGCATTGAAAGTAAGTTTGCCGACCCCTATACTCAAAGATTATGTACCAGTTTTAGTAACTCAGTTATTAATACAATGTCTTTTATATTATAGCTCTGATTATTTGGGTAATTACCATGGGAGATAAGAAATCCAAATGAACCATTTGGCTGTGAGATATTTAAGGTCTAAGTACCTTAAAAAATAAGTATCAAGGAGATTTGACTGTTGGACTACACTTTGTCCATGCCCTTCGGAAAGATTTCTTGGACACTGGAATACTAAAAGAATGATGTTTAGAAGTTAAAAATACTTCATAAAGTCTTCCATTTGGAAAGACTCATTTCCTTTTCATGTGAGTCATTTTTGTTTAGGTGTTACCTTTTGAAATAACTGTTAGGATTCACCTTTTGAAATAACACTTGTTTTCATTCTACTTCCTAACTTTTTTTATTTTTATTTTTGTTTGGGGATTTTTGGGGTCCCAGGGATTGAACTCAGGAACTTGTGTTTAGCAAGGCAGGCAACAGCACCACTGAGCTAAATCCCAAGCATTCAGGATTACTTACAGTTGACACTGTGATAAATAAGTGGGTTTGGGGTTGCAGTTTGGCACTTGGTCTCCCGAAGGTTCACCATCACTGTTCTAGCTGAACTGTGACAGGAGAGGGCATTTTTATTCTAAATAACACAAGATTGGGCAAAGCAGAAGCAATTTAAGATATCTACCATGTAAACCTGTAACTTTGTGTGTGTGTGCGTGTGTATGTGTGTGTGTGGTGCTCAATTCAGGGTCTTATGCATCTTAGGCAAGCGATATTAACTCTGATTACAGGGCTAGCTCTTGTATCTTTCTAAAAATATTTTAATATGATAGAATGGCTACATCAAACTAATCAACATATGCACTACCTCCTGTATTTTCTGGTAGTGAGAATATTTAAAAGCTACTCTTTTCACAGATTTTCCAGGACACTGTTATTAACTGTAGTTATTGTGTTGTACGATATGTCTTTCTTTCTCTTATTTTTCCTGACTGAAAATTTGTATTCTTTGGCAGGGGAGGCACCAACGAGCTAAATCTTCAGCCTGGAATTTTGTATCCTCCCACCACTATCTCTCAATCTCTTCCATCCCCTCTCTACATCTCCAAACTACCTGCTGCGGATTTGTTTTTGAAGACAGGGACTTGTTATGCAGCCCAGGCTGGCCTCAACTCATAGTAATCTTCCTGCCTCAGCTTCCCAAGCGTCGAGACTACAGACATGTGACACCATGGCCATTTTCTGTTCTTTGCTTCTATAATCAACTTTAGTGAATACATTGAAAAAAGAAAGACAAGACTTACTTAGTTTTCTAAGGTTGCGAAGTATTCCATATAAACCACAAATTCTTTATGTATTTGTTGATGGACATTCAGATTTCTCCTGCCTCAACCACCTCAGTGCTTGGATTATCGGTGTGTACCACCATACCTAACTTTCATATGTTTGCATTTCTTTTAGGTTAATAAGAGAAGCAGAATATAGCAGCAAAATAAAGATTTAGTTGTTTTTCGAATCTGTACTCCATTGCAGTCTCCGTCTTAAAAAAATTAGCCTGACTGGAGTATGTGTTCCTATGGTCAGGAGGGTCACCTAAGCCCAGAGGTTTAAGTCCAGAGTAGGCAGCATGAGAGCTTGTCTCAAAAAAAAAAAAAGAAAACACACAAGTCCTACCCTACCACTGCATCCTTGCCTGCTCCTTAAAAGAGATAAGGTCTCCTTGTGTTGCCTAAGATAGTCCCAAACTTCCAGCTTCAAGTAGTTTTCTGGCTTCAGTCTCCCAGGTAGTTGGTACTACAGGCGCATGACAACATGCCCAGCTTTTAGACACCCTTTCTTAATGTGCTGAGTTAAAGTTTTTTAAAACAACACTGCTAATATTCTATTTCTATGATCTCAAAGGAAACTCTACATCTTCATGCATAGCCTGCTGCAACAGTTAACAGATGCTAAATTCCTAATTCTAGATATTGTGCTTCATATACAATTTCAGTATCTTGCAGAATTTTATTTATGTCATGGAACTTCTGTGAGTTTTGGCGGCAAGCTTTTAGTCATTCTTTCATATTCTCCAAAATGATTCTCAGTTAATTCCAAGTCCTTTTCACCTTTCCTCATAAATGCCATATGACCAGTATTTATTTGGATTGGTGCTGTTTTCTACACTTCCTTCAAGCTTATTTTCCTAAAAATGTAGTAATCCATAGTATAAACACTGTCCAAATTTACTACTTAAAAATGTAAAACACCTCTTCCACAAAAATACACCATGAAATACAAATCTTTCACTTGTGAGTGACATTTGAAGCATTACCTCAAAATCTTATAAATACTTATATCCCCCTGATCTTTGTTGTTAAATGGACTCTCCCGGGTCCTCCTTCTTCTTAATTATTTATCAGTGTAGTATTATTTATGATATACTAATTTTATCTGTTTCAACTTTGCATTAAGTAACATGACCTCCCCTATTACACACTGAAAGTAACTGAAACCATTTTTTTCATACCAGGATCAAACTCAGGTGTGTGAGGCCGCTGCTGGAACCACTCAGCTAAATTCCTGGCTAAAACCAGGAGCCACATCTCAGTTCTGAACTGTCTAGTAGTGAATATCAAACTAAGAAACCAAGTAATTTCTACTTATTAAATCACAGTGATAG
>PVIR01013444.1:0-42243 GCA_004026965.1 Petromus typicus
CCCATGATCCCTGGATATCTAGGTGTGGATATTATCTGGTTACGTAACTCTGAATCTACTTGCAGGCCAAAGTAGATCGGTCCTTTTGCGAGTAGACCACAATGCCAGGGTGCCTAGGGATGGTGCAATAGTTTGAATGTGTTCTCTTTAAGCTCTTGTGATGGGACCTTAATTCTTCAGTGTGGTAATGTTGGCCCGGGGAGCTTAGTGAAAGGTTTAGGGGTGGATTTCTCATGAATGAGTTAATCAGTTTTCATTACAATATGTTTCCCATTGAAATTTTCAGCTCTTCTTTTCTCCTTCATTAGTGTGTCCTCTCTCCTTTTCTTAATTTCATCATGTTTTGAAACAGCACTGAGTCCACACCAGATGGCCCGCAGATGCTGGCCTCATATTTCTGGTCTTCCTGTCCTCCAGAGCCATGAGCTAACTAAATGTTTCCTTATTTCATTACTCACAGTGCAATAGTCAGTTATAACAACAGAAGGAAAAAAAGAAAAAAAGAAAAAAGAAACAGAACTTAGGCAACCATGAAGAGGCTGTTGGTGTCTGATGAAGGGAACTTGGACGTGTGATCTCTTCTAGATGCAGAGTTAAATAAAGGGAGGTGAAATGAAAAGTCAGGTGAGTCATAGGCCTGGCCTTGTGTGCTCCTTGTGTAGAGCAAATCTGTAATAGAATGCTGAGAAAATAAGGGCTGCAACCTGAGCATTCTCAGTTCAAGCCTAACTTGAAAGTTGTTTGTAATTGTATGTTTGTCAAGATAGAAGAGTAAAACATATCTTGATTTTTCAGGTCACATTTTATATGTTAATCTTAGACACTCTGAATATAGGGAGTGGGTCAAGAACAACAAAATCTGTCTTTAAGTTTCTGCTGCAGGATAACAAAGCTGATGTTTTAGTTGATACAAGGAAAAAATAAAATAATTTATAATCTTGTGTTTTTTAACATACTGTGGAATTTAAACACGTTTGATGTGTGTATTTGAATAACTGCCTATGCTAATTGTTCATTAGCACTATGTGTTTCCCTTCTGAAAGAGTTTTGCTCACTCTCAACTATTTTTGTTGTCATTAGAGGACTTTACCTCTTGTCAGATATTGATACTAGAACCAAAGGAATTCAAATACAGGGTGTCATAGGGACTTTGGCACCCAGGTTGCACCGGGAAGATGGCCGGTGCAGATCTGAGTCTCAGAGGACCTGTATGGAAGCCGTCTGTCTCCTGAAAACCCTGGCATTTTGCAGCTTGAAGTGACTTTGAATAATCCTGTTCAATCCTTTTATTTTACAGGTTAAGGAATCAAAGCTCAGGAAGATGATATTTAACACTCCTACATAAAAATAAGAATAATATATTTCATCTAAAAGATAGAAAGCTTTTACAGAGTGCTAGAGTTTTTAAAAGTGATTTTCAGATGTTTTTTTTCTAAATGTATTCTTGTTTTATGACTGAGTGTGTGCTGCTTTGCAAAGTTCCTATAAAAATGCATATACTTTAGGAGCAGTAGAATCGTACTTATTTTAGGTTAAACTAGTTGCTAGTTGATAAATTGAATACTAAAGGTCAACAGGATGAGGTAGAAAACCAGGAAAGGATGAGGAGGTATGCTGGTAAGTGAGCGGAGGAGAGAGCCAAAAAACTTAGCTTACCAGACAGTTTTTCCTAAGGCATGTGTGGAGATGCTGACTAGGGAAAAAGTGGCCTGGTGTTGAAAGTGCAGCACGTAACATGCTTTGTAGCAACAGGAAGTGACGAAAAGTACTACTGTTTCAACACAAGCAGCACCTTTAAATAGTGCTCAGTGAATTTTTTTATCTATCAATTAGATCACAAACTAGAAAGTTATGGATAACTAAGATACCTCTGTATGTCACTTCAGGGGACTGTTTAAAAATAGAAGGCTGCCAGAAAACAAGAGAAGCATAATCAATACTGTGATTAATGGAAGTAATTTCACACAAACACCTGAGCAATTAAATATGCTCTTTGGATGGCGTTTCACCTCAACCACTGAAGGAATGAATGGGCTTCAAATCAAACGTCGCTGTCAGTATATTGACTAATTCACAGCCAGGAATTCAAATCAGAACATTCCCAGATGTCAAATCTATTAAAAGTCTCCTTTTATTTAGAAGAAAATATATGCTGGGCCAGGTCCTCATGCTGTAAACTTTGATTACTGAATGTTTACAGCATGAAGACAACCTAACAGATGTATACATAGATGCCACTTATGTGTAACTCAACAAACTGTGCATTGTGCAAAATAGACTCTATTTCATGGCTCTGACTTCTGAAAGGCAAAGAGTATTCTCAGGAAGTAATTAGCAATCAGTGGTGAATATATTACCTTTCCAAACCTTGAACAACACTCAAAAATATTTGAGGTATTTGTTAAATTTAATTCTATAAGTTTAGTGTGGAACTTAGAAATATATATGACCATTTAAGTCACAACTCCATCAAACACCAAAAAATTGTTCTTAAAGAAGTAGGAAATAAAACGATATTTACAATATGATTCAAAATGGTACTATGAAGAGTCAGAAATATAAAATATAAAGATCATTGTAGTAAAACACATGTCACCATAAATCTACCTCAAAACATTGCCCCTCATATATAGTAATCTCATATAGTAATCTCATCATTCTTGTCCCTTTTTGAAGCAGTTGTGTAAGTTTTCATTCATGAGTGTCTTATAAAGTATGATCAAAATACTGTGAATGCTGCTGCTGATTGCCATCCCAAAGCAAGGCAGTCTGGTAAAAACTTTAAAGTGTGTCCCCATCTACCTTAGGCACCCGACTGGCACCATGCAACTTCTAGCTCTTCTCCAAAGTAAAAATGACTGGGAAAGGGAACTGTTAATCAATAAAGGACAGGAAAGGTACTAGGATAGCACACTCACAAGGAAAGACTTTCACAGCTGTTTCAGAGAGTAGCAACACAATAATCCCCAAGTAGGCCAGTGTGTTAACACCTTACTTTAGGAAAGATATTGGGACTTACATCACCATATACATTTTTAAGTGAAACCTTGTTATCCTAATAATTATTTCATTGTAGTCTCTATCATACCTTAGAATTTAAAAAAGATGAATATAAAATAATTTTTGTAGATGGAAAATAAGGGAACTAAACAGATGAATATTATCCAGATTAATTAGTTTGTGTGTGAAAGCCAGGGACTTGCACATGCTAGGCAGACTCTTGACTACTAGTCTATCCTTCCAAAATTTAATTACTGATTTTCTGACTTCCTGTCCAGATAACCTCACCAAATCCCGATATCTTTCTCATGAACTCAAATACCTTTAGGTAAAACAGTCTGATAAATTTTCTAACAGTTCAAATTCTTGGATATCTACTAGTAAATCATCTATCAATGTCACATATCTTATATCTTTTAAAAAATGTTCTTCCATCTAATGTATTACACTTTTTTATAGCCAAACATGCAAGCCATGAATGTAACCAGTTAAGTATATATTGATTTTAATTCTGAGAGTGTATTGCCCTCTAAAGAGACTTCTCCATCTGAGAAACTGAGACAATGAGAAAAACCTGTTGATAAATTAGTTACTGTGATTCTAATCGTGCCCTTTTCAACTCTCAAATCACAAGCCAAATGATTCACCACCATCTATGCATCAGTATGGATAGTTATGGCAGACCATCTCTATTTCTGGGCAAAGTGAAGATTCATCACTTGAATTTATTTTCCTTTCTTTCCTCAGAGCCACCTGTGAATTGAACTATTATGCTGCAGGATCATCTCCCACCGGTGACAGCATTTCAAGTCACAGATAAAATAGGCTGGAATCTTTTCCTCCTCCTCCGACTGCCGTGGCTCTAGTGAGGACCAGAGGTAATTTGGGAATGTGCAGCCCTGGTCAGGCACGCACCTTATAATACAGGACTTTGGGTCTTGCCACTATCCACCACTTCACTTTGTAATGCAGTCTTGCAGACATGCTTGACTTCGGCATAGTAGGTCAGACATTAGTTCCTGGAAGATGAGTTGATACCTAAGTGGACAGTGCCAAGTCAAGACTTACTGTTTAAAGTGAGGATATTGTAGTTACTCTTTGAACTATGCATGATTCTTTTTCTAGAAGTGAGGAGTTCAACTATTTTGTATTGCCACTGGTTGAATAAGCTAAATATGGTTTATACATAAGACTATATACTAGATTTTGCCCATCTGGTGATGGTAATTGTTTACAGTGTGAAGAAATCTCTCTCTCTCTGAGTCCTACTTATATCTAACAGTCGTTTGTTTATCAAGTAAATTGATCAAAGAGTCACATCCTATGCTTGGCATGGTAGAACCAACCTATTATCTCAACACACTGAGAGAATGGAACAGAGAATCTCAAGGTCAAGCTCAGTTTGTACAATTTAAGAAGGACTTAGTGAAATCTTGTTTCAAAATAAAATGGCTGAGTAGTGTCTTATTGTAACTATCCTGGGTTCAATGCCTAGTACCAAAACAAACACCAATTATATTGCAAAATAGTAAATTTGCCTCATTTTTGAAGCAAAATTCAGCGATCTATTTCTAAATTGAGAGAAGCATATACTAATATGTCCTAAATCATTAGATATCAAAATTATTTTTGGATAAACTAGACTTCCTCAGGACAGAATCATATATGTGGCACATATGATTCTATGTTTCTTAGCTCATTTTACCCAGTTTCTGGCTACTTACTGTCAGGCAAGCAGTTGGAGACCTTGAATTCCATGTAAAGGCAGGACTGATGGATTAGTTACCATCAGACTAGATTGTTATATGGCTGTGACATAATGTGGCAACAGTATGGAAAAGATGAAATGCTATCTTTGTCAAGGTAGACAACTTGCACTTATTAGGATAAATTAAAAATGTGTCTGTCAGATCAGTAGCTGAAAGTCAATTGACAATGAAGTCTATACAACTTATTTCAGTAAGAAGATCACATCTGATAACTTATATCTTCATCTGGTCATTGTAATTATTAGTGTCCACCATTGTTTCCTAAATCAATTATCAATATTTCAAATCTGAGATGATGATTTTTTTTCTGCATTAACTACATGAAAATAATTTTAATTTGGGTATGGGAAAGAGTCCTGGGAACTTCCTTTTGGTCTTACTTATTATTATTATTATTATTTTTTTTAGGTTTTTGTTTTTTTTTTGAGACAGGGTCTCGCTTTGTGGTTCAGGCTGGCCCTGAGCTCAGCCTCCAACTCACATCACAGCAATCCTCCTGCCTCTGCCTCCCGAGTGTTGGGATTACAGGCGTGAGCCACCACGCCCGGCACTGTGGTATGTGGTACTGGTTGCTGCTGGGTGTGGGTCTCCACACCCAGTATTGTTATGTGGTTACCGGGGAATCGAACCCGGGTCCTTGCGCTTGCAAGACAGGCGCCGGAACCACTGAGCTAACTCCCTGGCCCTGGTCTTACTTATTTTAATCATTCTTCACCAACATGACTACCCAAGATAAAGATGAAGATGCTAAAGGTAACACTGACAATTTCCTAGAAAACTAACCATCACATGTTAGGATGTCATTGAAGCTACCTCGAATCAACATCTAGTTTTATAAAACACCTGACTTGGAGACCAGATTTATTTGTAGGTCCCAAAGTATTAAGAGTTACAGAAAATTCAGTGTAAAAAACCCTGAAAAGACTGGATGTTTACCTTACTCTAAAACACAATTATCTTCTCTTGATCAATTATATGGGTAATGACCACAATTTATTTTACGAAAGTTTATAAGAAAGAGTCATTGTCATAATTCTGATAATAATGGAAGCTTTTCCTTCAAAGGCAACTAAAACCTGTGTCAGCAAAATGGAAAACAGTTCTAACTAATGGGAAGCCACCATATCTAATGTTCTTATCAATTCTACAAATCAGGTAGGACTTTTTAGGATCTTCTTCTACCATGATCTCTTCCAAAGATTTGTTAACAACAAGGATACACTTCTTTCCTCTATTTCCAATTACTCTATTCCCATTACTTTGGCTTTTTCCTTTGGGGAGTTGTTGTGATTATCACCACAGCCACAATCATTGATAGTTTCTTTCTTTGTCCAGCATGCAAAATATAGAACAACCCATATAGGATTTTTTTTCAAAGTAATGATGCTTTTTTCTAGTCATTTGTACTGTTTTCTTGGTCTTCCTTTGGGGACATGATTGCACGTATGTGAGTGAGCTACAAAGGAGATATTCATGTTGGATATGTAATTCAAATATTCACATTTTATAATTCTAGATTACAAATATTCATACTTTATAATTCTAATTCTACTATATAATTCTAGATTACTTCTTCTGTACTTAGGAATTTTTTGCTTTTCATATTAAATTATTTTGAACAAGATTGATTCTGGGTTTACAATACTATTAGATAAATCTCATTTTTAATACTTAACTTCATATTAATAAATTTACCCAACTAAAAAATTATTTGCCCTAGGTGTAGTACCATAATTATACATTCTCACACACAATCCTCAGGATCTGGGTAAAGTTAAGTAGCCAAAGTATATATATGGTGTAGAAGTTCCAGACTTTTTGACATTGTAGTTAATGCTTCCTTGAAGCATGTTGCACTATGACTGTAGGTTTGTAGCTAGTACAACTTAATGTATTAAGAATAAGGCACAATTTTTTAACTTCTCTTTGCAAGGGAACTGAGTATTTCAACAAGATCAAACACCTTCATCAGATTGGGAAAGGGAGACATTAAAACTATAGTAGGCTGGGAATCTGGAAGCAGAATGAATTTATCAATCCTCCCCTATATTTATACTTCATTTACTAACGTTCTATTGCATCCTAGCTCCAACTTTATGTTTTATGCAAGAAATATAATGAAGTTCTGAAGTAATGGGCATTTAATTTGGTAACATATCAGATCAAGGTCAGGTTTTATTTCTAGTTTGCTCAATACTGTAGCAGCTAAAGTGAAGAAATTCTTGGTAAGTCCTGTTTTCAGTAAGTTCTTGAGTCAAGAAAATCTTACAATGGCTCATAATTCATTAAAATTACATATGTGAGGGGTGGGGATTTAGCCCAGTGGTTCCGGTGCCTGCCTTGCAAGTGCGGGGTCGATCCTCAGTAACCACATACCACAATGCCAGGCATGGTGACTCACACCCACCAGCAATCAGTACTACGTACCACAATGCTTGGTGTGGTGGTTCACGCTTGAAATTCCAGCATCTGGGAGACAGAGGCAGGAGGATTGCTGTGAGTTTGAGGCTCACCTGGGCTGTATACTGGGCTCACGGCCTGCCTGAACTATAAAGTGAGACTGTCTCAAAAAAAAAATCACATGTTATCAGAAGTGAGATTTTATACACGGAATCTGTGATGGCTGGCTGGCTCTGAGGCTTTCAAACAGCTGTCTGCCAACACAGGCTGGGTTCTAATGCCCTGTCTTCCATGGTACCTGATTCCAGGTAAAAATAGGTCATGTTTTAATTATTTCTTGTGCTTCTGTGTGCCATTAATTACAAAAAAATTACCCTCTTCATAATAGATGATTTTATATCATTCAGTACTTTCTTAGTATGTTTGTGATACATAATAGTCAGATTCGTGTAGGAGAATCAGTACATGCATGCCACATATTTTGATTTTTTAAATCATTTTTTCCTATTCAATTGTTAACTATGACAAATACATAATTTCTGGTTTTCCTATTGCCCTGTGCTTTATCTGCCAATAATCAACTCATTTAAGGATCTTAGTTGCTTGACAAGAACTACAATCTACTTGACTCCAGCCTAAAATAAATGCATTTAAAGGGATAGAATTATCAGGTAGGCCATGCAAATAAACAATAATCAAAAACTGAAAAGTAACAGAATTTTTTTTTGAGACAGAGTCTCTCTATACTTCAGGCTGGTCCTGAACTCAGTAATCCTCCTGCCTCTGCTTCCCAAGTACTGAGATTACAGCCATGAGCCACCACATCCAGCAGTGTGGTATGTGGTACTGATTGCTGGTGGACTGAGTCACCACACTCAGCACTGTGGTATGTGATTACCGGGGATCACGTTGGCCTTGCAAGGCAGGTGCCGGAACCACTGAGCTAAATCCCCGGCCCAACCAACAGAATTCTTAATGATCAAGTCACTATTTATGGCTTTAAATTTGTCCTTTTCACCTCTCCATTATAAACATTGTGCGTCAATGGAGAGTAATGTAACTCCCCCTAAGATGCTATGCTTTCTCATATGGATACAACTTTTTACAAGCTATACTGTTAGTCTGAAATGCTAATTTATTTCTTTCACTTTTTTATGTGGGGCTTGTTATTTTTGCTTTTTACCTCTGTGATGTCTTCTTGGTAATCCTTAACAGAATAGCCAATTGAAATCGTTTATATCTGATAGTAAAACACATTTTACTAGCATAATATATTTAGTTATAATAAAGATTATATTATATATTTTGTTGCATAGTTCTATGCACCATATGGTGTATCATAATTATCAAAAATGGCAATTTTAGCAAAGTTGGCTTTCTTAATAATCCTATATGTTGTCATAGCAAATATTTACATTTAATGAAGGTTCAATTAATATTGAATGAAAAGACAAACTATTATTTTTGGAAATGATTGTAATTTCACAGTAAATTCTATTACATTGAAAAATAACACATAAAAGTTAAGGTTAGTTCTTTAAAACAAAACAAAAATTTCTATCATAAATCTTACCTGTTTTTCTTGGAGTCCTCACTGTTTTATTGGAGATATGATGCAGAACTATTTTTCATCTTATTGCAGTTTACTAACTAATGCTTACACCACTTTTTGTTGAAGAATATTTTTGTTTGAAGAATATTTTTGTTGAAGAATATTTCTCACATTTAGTAAACTGGAAGTCTTTTTATTTCTACATTGATATCACCCAAAATTGATTAACCAAATATCTCCCCAAGATAAAAAATAAAGTTTCTCCAAATACTATTTGCTAAAAAGTTTATGGATATGATTTTTCTCTATCAAATCTTAAGAGGATTGCAAAAGAGAAGACAAGTATTCTAGGAAGTGGGTGGAGAGAAGAAAATGCTCAAAGTAATATGAGTCTTCATGGGCAGAGATTAAGCCATAAAGTCATGATTCCAACATCCCTATGTCTGTAAAATTTTGGACATGTTGAACAATACATCATTTTTGTGCTTTAGTTTAAAGCCTCTATTATTCAATTAACACAATTACATCATTAAAAATACCATATAATGTAAAACTAATATTATAACAAAATCTAACCTTTTCCAGTCCTATCCACCATTCTCATAATATCCTCTTCTAAGAATGCTTTTGATATTTTATTTTTGATATTTTATTTCATTTTTCCAGAAACTGGACATCATGGTATTTCTAAGTGATACATATACAGTACAATCTTTCAATCAATCAGTAGGAGACAGCATTTCAAAGTTTCCTATTACATTTTACACACACTAAACCACCTTCTGTGTCATTTCTTGTTTACCTTCCCATAGTCTCTTAATGTACTTACACCATAATATGTGGTAAAATAAAATTTCATTTTTTACATTATCATGATTATAGTTTATTATTCAAAAATGAGTATTGAATTAGACCTTTATTATTTTTAGATTTCTTACTTTAAAACTGCATTAAAAAAGTCTCATTTTCACTGAGCCTAATTACTAATCCTCCTCGACTAACCCTGTAAGTATAGTCTGCCTTCACTTCAGTCAAGTGTGCATGATACACACCTAGTGGTGTCAACAGCTGTGCATTTGACTAATTTTTCTATAGAAATGCTATCTAGATTTACTTGTGCTTTTATTTTAGAAAATATATTTCTTAAAAATGGATTCTATATTCTCCTCACCATATATATTGCTTTTTTGGGGGGGGTCATATGCAGGATTTAACTGAAGGTCTTTGCTATACACCATTAACCTAGCTCTTTTTTTTTATTTCTTTGTATTTTGATACAGATTCTTAGTTATTTGGTAAATTGCCAAGCTGTGTTAGAATGGATTCTAACTGCTTCAGGCACCCAGACCACTGAGATAAAAGGTCTGTATCACACCTGGCCATATATTTTCCTACTCTTAAAATTAATTTTTGTTTGAATAAAGCCCATAGAGCAATATCTAACTAGGTTAATTAAGACAACACAACAAAATAGAACTCATGAGAGTGAAGTTTTTTCATGTGCCTCTTTGTCATTTGGTTCATGCTTACATTAGCTGTCTTCTATGTCTGATGTACACTACTATTCGATAGCTGATAATCCTTTTACATCTGATTGTCTTTTTTTTCTTCTTGTTATTGAATTTTTCATCTCTCTATTGGATGTCTCATTGTTTTAGGGAACATATATGCTAGCTAAGAAATTGATTATAGAAGAAAAAATTTTTGAGAACTTTCTTTAATAAATGTTCTATAATTTATAGACATTTAGACAGAAAAAAATTCATTTTCATGGTGTAATTCTATGATCTTTGATTTTCCAGTGTTATGTCAGAAAAATCTGAGACTACTATGAAACTTTATGTTTGCAATTGAATTTTTTACCTTTTCTACAAATATTTCTATTTGCTTTGCTCTGAATTTTTATAGTGATATATCTGATTGTATGATTGTTTTATTCATTATATTTGACATCTCTTGTCACCCTTAAATCTGAGAGTTCAGGTTTCTCAATTAAAAGAGATTTTACTGAAGATATAACTAGTTTTTTCTCTACTTTATTTCATTTTCTTTTGAAACTCCAATTATTTCAATGTAATGCCTTCAGTTTTGTAGTATTTAACTCTACTTTTTCTACTCCTCTAATTTTCTTATTATAGGTTTAATTCTTAAGCAAAAGATTTTAATTTTTTCTATGGAATATTAAAGATAGTTTTAAAATATTTTGCTATACAGCCCATTTTCCTCATGTCATTTCTTCTGCTTCTTTTGTGTCCATACTTTTATTTAAATTTTTCCTCAAATACCCAGAAATCTTTGGTTGTCTTACCCTAGTTAACAAGAAGACAAAAATAGTGATTGGAAACACTGATTCTGTAAAGTAATTTTATCAGTATTTGATCCAATACAGGGTTGCCGTGGTGATCACTTATTTACTGGGTAAATTCTGGGACCTAAATTTAATTATTATTCTTCTAGGTTGTCACATTCTCCAGCAAGAAGCATTTCCATTGCTCACGAAATTAAACAAATGAAACAAAACAATACTTGTTCTGAAATTCATAAAAATGGAGAGTTTACTTAGCATTTTAATGTAGACCACGAGTGTCCTGCCCTCCTATGTATCAGTAGGAAATACTAGCATCCCCATTACAAAGACTTTCTTGTATCTTTGTGGAAAAAAAACGAGCTTTAGCTGAAGAACAGAAAAAATACTGCTCAAAGGTAGGGAGAATCTACAGTATTTAATTGTACTTCCCAATAAAGTTAAGTCTCAATTTAGTGTATTTTATTTAACCCAATTCCACTGGAACCTGGGGCTTCCATGCTGAAGACTTTGAGACTTTGTGATCTATTTTGACTTCATTTCCACTTGATTCTGTCCCTGCTAAGCTACTTCTTAGATATCCACTTGCTTTCTCTTTTTCAAAACTTGCTATTTTCACTTCTGTTGCACTCCTTTCTTATAAGCTTTTTAAAAATTATCTTTTTTTCTGTTGTTCAAAAAAGGCTTTGGAGGGAATGAAATTATGATCACCATTTGACCTAACAGTGCTACTATATATTTTATGTGCATATCACACACCAGGCAAAATCTATAAAGGGTTCTGGGGTGAAATAATTGTTAAGCAAAATTTCTCTGTAGTTACTATTCAGAGTAGCAAAAAGTTTTAAAAACCTTTTCTTCCCCTGCCTTTGAACTGTTTGTGCTTCCCCTTCTTTTATTTTTGACTCAACTTTTACTCTTTTTGAACATCTGTTGCCAATACTTTAGTTACCTTTACACTCAGCAATATGTTAACATCCTGTCCTGTATTAGCCCTGAAGAATTTTGAACATTATTTTCATCTGAATGAGAGAATGACTATAATTTTTAAAATATTTTTTCATACTGTCTCTTTTGTAAGAAGATTTGCCTTACTATTTTGTGTTGAGTAAACTAAAGGTATTTCTTTGGTGTTTATAAATATATTTGAGAAAATTGAATTTAATTTTTTGAAACAAAAACACAGATCATTCCATTTCACTTGGCTAAAGTTGCTAAAGACTTAAACTATGGGCGTTCAATATGAAATGAAATACTTAAAGTGAATGAAATGCTTTAAGAGATCTGGAAAAAAATAAAGTGTTAGACTCAAGGTTCAGTGCTTAAAATGTTTGATCTTGGAAATAAGTGCTTTTAAATATCTGTACTCCTCAGACTCCTCAAATAAACTGCTGAGAGAATGTATAACAATGCAAAATATAACTGATGTAATGCCAGTTGTAGTAAAAAGTAGTCTGATTTAGTTAAAAACACATTTTTGGAGTATTTTCCTTAGATAAGGTACTGTATTAGGTGCTGCAACAAGAGAACAGGACAATCAGTAAGAATGATGCTATCCCCAAAAGCTAAGTGTTAAAAAGAAAAAAAAAAATATTAACAAGGCCAAATGAAACCATGAACTTCATCTAAGAGATTGCCTAAGTTGCTGAGCAACTTATTACTTATAGTATGAAACCTGTGAAGGCAAAGGGAAGCAATATTATATTTTCTGGGATCATCCCTCCTAAAAAAAGGCAGAGACAAAATAAGGTTTCAAAGGCAGTGAGTGATTTGTTCATTGTGCTAGGTCAAGAAAGAAACCAGATGAAAAAGTAGCATTAAAAATGGAGAGATACATATCACGGTGACATATATGCACCCATGTTTATAGCAGCCCAATTTGTGATTGCTACATCTTGGAAACAACCCAAGTGTCCATCAACTGGAGATTGGATAAAAGAGCTGTGGTTCTTCTACAGAATGGAGTATTACTTTACCATAAAAAATGATGTTTGAATCATTTCTACTTAAATGGACATACCTTGAGGATATCCTCATAAGTGAAATAAATAGGTCACAGGTAGGTACATATCGCATCTTTTCTCTGGTATGAGAAAATAAAGATATAAATGAGTCCTAGAATTGTATGTTATATATTGTGAAATAGAAAATGCTCAAAGTAAAATAGGGTGAAGGGGGAAAAATGATGAAATTGTAACGAAAAAGTAAGGAAACAAATTTTATGTATATGGGGGGTGGTAGGTTAGGTAAGGCTATGGGAAAAAATGAGAATTAAGTTTTGTCTTATACTGGTACAAATCCCCATTATGGAGTGCAATCATGATGCATATATGTAATGTACCAATAAAGATTTAAAAATTTAAAAAATGGAGAGGTATGTGTGAGTGCAACCGCAGATAACTTATGGACAATATTTGGATGATTTGGGGTTGTACGGATGTATATACATCTATAATAGATTATGGAGGGTGCATTATCAATTACTTGCTCTTAAAAGTGGAGGATTATGGTTTGAACTCTAAAGTAAGAAAGCTGTTCCAGAAGTACAGATGGGTTGGGAAAGAGAGGTAGAATCAGTTAGGAAAGAAGATAGATTAGGCAAGAACTAGTGACATTATAGAGGAACACCAAGGAGAAATCAAATGCCAAAGATGTTACAGAATGAGAATTCATGGCAAATACATAAAGGGGCATCTGTGGCAAAGAGGGAAGGAGATTGCCAACAACACTGGAAGTTTTTACACATGGGTAACCTAGAAAGTCTAAAGCAATGAATAGATTTAGACAACCCAAGAAATGTGATGTTTATGTTACAGGGACGGAAAGAATAGTAAGGAATTTTATATGTAGTTAAATGGATCTGGAAAAAGTACAAAACGCCTAGATGGATTTGCACAATGAGTGGGTGGAAATGATTACTGTGGGTTTCACAACACATCATGACCATACATTTACAAGCACGGTTGTGAATGAGGGTCCAGGAAAATGTAGAATAATGAGATTAAGAACCCATACAGAGCCTTATGTAAACTCCAAGAATTAGTTTATATAAAGTGGGCCATAGAGTGGGGGTGGTACAGATCTTTAAGGTGTCAAGCTCAGCATTTCATTGAAGCTTAATTGTAGAACAGGTACTCTCCCAGGCTTTGGACAAGAGGACTAAGAGATGAAGTCCTACAATTACAGAGATAGCTAGAAGTATCAGTGACAGAGTAATAATCAATACTAAATTCTGTGAATAAGCCATGTAAAATTGAGGATGAGAAAAACTCAATTCATATTTTATTTAACTTCAAAGAAATGTTATATGAAATGGTGAGTGTTATAAAATCACAAAGAATTAAAGAGTATAGAAGTGAAAGGTATAGTTTATGAATTTTTCTTTCAAGTAAAAGGGAAATTAGGAAAAGAAAAGGGGAGATAAAGGAAAGCTGTGGAAGGAATTAGTGTCATACTTGCTTAACAAACCTGAGAAGGTGGTACGGTGCATGAAACCTACTTCAAACTATGTCCGACTACTCTAACATACATGAAAATAAACAAACATCATCATACATTTCAGTAAATATTTATGTTGCTGATTTCTCCATCAGCTTAGCTGGATTTTTCTTCTTCCCCAGTTATTATTACATCTGTACATTGTGATGAAAGTTGTGATACATGTATCTATAACTCACATATTATATATTTATATTTAACAAATTTACATAAGAAAAGTGTATGCTGTGTCAGGTAGATATTTCTACCATTGTTCTTTCCAACTTTAGCAATAAAAACAAGTGAGAGTGACTCTTGGATTTATTTGGATTTTATGGTTTAACATTTTCATAGCTTTCCAAAAAACATTATGTTTTGTTTAAAATTCTTCTACAGATGGAAATGAACTATGCTGTTGTTAGACAAAGGCTTGCAGGGTCTTTGAGAATAAAAGCCCCCCAAGTGTCATCTGCTAACAGTTCTGTGTTTCTCTAGTCTGGTCTGTGTTAACTCAGGCAGTCAAATCTCTGGGATCATGTTAGTATCCCTGCTGCAGAGCTTCTCTTTTGCATGTGGATTGACATTGAGGTGGTTGATTTCTTTTTTTTTTAGGTTTTTTTTTGAGACAGGGTCTCGCTTTTGTGGTTCAGGCTGGCCCTGAGCTCAGCCTCAAACTCACATCACAGCAATGCTCCTGCCTCTGCCTCCCGAGTGCTGGGATGACAGGCGTGAGCCACCACGCCCGGCACTGTGGTATGTGGTACTGGTTGCTGCTGGGCGTGAGTCTCCACACCCAGTATTGTTATGTGGTTACCGGGGAATCGAACCCGGGCCCATGCGCTTGCAAGACAGGCGCCGGAACCACTGAGCTAACTCCCCGGCCCCGAGGTGGTTGATTTCTTGATATATGGATATACCTTGATCTTGGGTGAGAAAACATTTCCCTTACTTTATTGTCAGTATGATTTTACATTGTTCATATTGTCAGTATGATTTCATATTCATTGTTTAGAACAGATTTTACAGTGGATATAGTTCAAGGTAGTTGTTAAAGAAATTTTAAGTATGAAAATGTTTAGCTTTTGTTTTCTTTCTATGTGTCAGTTCTCTGCTGATAGCTTCCCGTATGATATTCTTGTTACTTTTTTATAATACAATTTTATTTTGTAGTACTGGGGATCAAATTCATGACCTTGCATTTGCAAGGCAGATGCCAGAAACACTGCACTAAACCAGTGGCCCTTAAGGTGCTCTTGTTACTAAAAGAGAAAGAGATCTGGGGCTATGAAAAAGTGACCGGGCATGATAAGAACAAGAGAGGTCCTGGGTTCAATCTCAAGCACCATATAAAAATGATTAAGCAGATAAATAAATAAGAAAAAGAAGGAAGTATTTAGAAGGAATTCAACCAATGTTTTTATATAAAAAACATTATCTTAAACTGACCTAGACAGTCACATACTTTTAATTGAAATAAGATTATATTTACCTGTCCAAATGTTATTTTCTTTCAAGTATTTGAAGAAATCTTCATATGTCCTGTGTCCACAAGCACTCTGGAATACATTTGATGCAGTGGTATTTTCTGCTTTATCCTTGATTAAAATTATGTGTACTTAACTAGTCATTAAACAATTCTCCAGGTAATATGGCCACTTTTAATATATTTTCTAATTCAGGCAAAGTTATAGTAGATTCTACCCTGGTACTCAAGAATTTTTATTTTCTATTTCATAGTAATAGGGAAGACACAAATAGTAAAGACTATTGCTACAGATCATATGCTATGTATGGGTCAAAATGTCAGTAATAATTCATTGAGTAAAACCACAATATCTATGAACCATTTTTCTGTTCTCTTATTTATTGACAGTTTTTTTAATTACAACACAATGAATTGATGGTAAATACAGAAGATGCAATAGTATAAAAAGCCATTTAAACCTTCCCTAGGTTAAGACACTTACAGCAGACAAAAACTGCCCCACCCCAAGTCCCCTCCTCAAATGGAAATGAAATAAATATAAATTAATAAATACAAAAGAAATCACTGCACAGCCCTTAACTCTTTGATTGCCACGGCAAGAACCATGCTGATGATTCTAGCTTGTGACGTGTATGGTTAAAGGTTGCCGCAGCAGTCAAAGGGTTATAGCATTGTAAACATAAGTACTTTGTGAAAATGTTCTGTTGTATTAATGGTTCCAAAGCAACGAGATTAATAGCATGACTCCTCGACCTTCAAGGACAGAACATTATAAGGAGTTAAGAGATAACAGCTTGGTGAGCTGTTATACAGACTAATCAAAGCGTTTTATTTAACAATGTACTATGAGGCCTCGATTCACTAATAAAAGACAACTTGTGAATAAACACTGTTCAATGAAATCAATGAAAAAATTAATTTAAGCACCACAAAATTTTGCCTGATTATATCTGACAGTCATAATACACTTTAGCACCATTTAATTAGCCTTGTATTTGCACACAAATGAGCTTTGTGTTTGTCGGTAGAAGCCATGGGGGAAATTTTTATATATATGCATATATATATATATATATATATATATATATATATATGCCAGATTTAAGATGATAGAAACATAGAGAATCCTGTGTGAGCAGAACTCACAATTTATAAACTTTAGAACTCATTCAGCAAACAAATGCATTATTTTACTCCTTGCATATAAAAAACTATATATTATTTCAAAAAGCTGATGAAAGAGCGTAGAGTGTAATGTGAGCAATCTGGATACTTAAAGATAGTTTTTAATACTCTCAACATAACTAAAACATCATGAGGAATTAAAGGATTTTAAAACAACCACAAGATAATGGCCTAAATTTTTAAATTTCCTGGCATTTCTCTCTGCTTCACAGTTTAATGTTATGTAAAAGTCTATGTTAATTTTAACTCTTTTAATTTTACATAATGACAATCTAGGAAGGAAAATGATTTTACAAGATACAAAATGTATATTGTTTAAACCAAGAGACAACTTTCCTTTGTAATTCCTTGCCTCTCATTCAGACTCTGAAATATATATGTCTGTGCAATTTCTTTAATATATGGTTTTTATTTGACAAACTAAATTCATAGGGAGCTTTCTCTCCTTAGTCTGTCTAGTAAATATATATATTATATATATACTACATATTTCCAAATCTATATTACCAGATAGCTCCTATGCATGTCACAAGTCTGCATTCATTATCATCCCTATTCCCTCCAGGAATCAGGATAATGTTAATACAAGCATACAAGTTTTAAAATATCTTAAAGATAGATAACTATACTACTGGAGCAGACAGATTCCTCAATGTTAACAATTTTTATTTTCTAAAACTCAACAAACAGTGGACTAATTGGTTTTTGGTTTTGTTTAAAAATTAAGTGTATTAAGTTATATTAGCCCAAGATTGAACTAGTAAACTCTGTTTATTTCCCTTCTGTAACATAAAAACAAGATGTATTTTTTCAAAGTTAGATACCTAAAACAAAACAAAAAAAATCTTTCAAGACTTTTAAGCTTGAAGCAAAGTGAATTTTGGGGCCACTTCTCTTAAACCTCTGAAAATAGAGGTCCACAATAAAAATATTGATGCAGTTGAAACCAAAGCAGCAAAAAGTTGTTGCTTTAATATACCTAATTCTTTTATTCTACCTCTCTTCCTAGTATATAGGCAATTTATGTGTAAGGGGAATATCTCAGAGAATCAAAGTTTTAGACATTCATATCCTCATGTACCTTAAACTGAATACTATAGTTTGGTATTCATTTTACTGTATAATTATTTAAGATATATCTCCAAAACCAGATTTCTTTAGCTGCCTTATCAATAGACAACAGCCATTATACTCAGCATTTCACTTTTCTTGAATAGCTCTATATAAGTTAGAAACTAATGAAAGATACTGGAATGTGTGAATTGTACAGGAATAAGTCTTTGCATGAAGCTTCTGCAGGAAGATACTGAGGAATAAAGACATATTTCCTGGGAACTACCTCTGATGCACAGGGCTGCTCAGTTTAGGTTTTCCCTTCCAACCATCTTGTGTTTGGGTGACAAACAAAAAGCGAAGAATGATCTCTGATTCAAGGAAGCAGAAAAACCAGGCATACGCTCACCGTTGTTTGGAAACTATGTTGGTTTGAAAGTAAAGATTGTGATATGTTGTATTTATGGACATAGAAAAGAATAATGGATTCCATATCAGATAAGAAGTGCATGACAAAAAAGGATGAAAAACTCAATTTTATGCAAGCAATTGTATACATGGAAGAGCTGTGAGAATACAGGAAGAAATGTGACCTCTGTGATATTCGAGTGAGAGAAAAAAGTAGACGTTGATTTAAGTATAGTTTTGTCTTACATAGAAATCATTCATTCAAGCAAAGTGTATTATACTCAAGAATAGGGCTGTTGAAATATAGAGGGAACAAGTTCTGATTGGCATCACAGGACAGCAAACGAAACATGCATCTGACCGACTTTTCAAGCAGATAGCTCACACCAGGCTTTATTCATCCCAGTCTTGGCAAAACGGGCCAGTGCAGCAACATACATTCATATAGAAGGTGGTGAGCACAAGCAGCACCATGTCTTAGATGAGGAGGAAGCATTCTACCATGCAGTTACATCTGACCAAAGCATCATCATACATGAGGCATGTATAAAAAATGCCAGTGTCAGAAATACTACGCCTGGGATTTGTTGTAGTTAAAGTTCAAGAGCTACAGAAATATCTCAATGACAACTAATGCTTTTTTCATGGATGAAAAAGAAATAAGTAAAATAATATACATCTTCATTAGTCAAAAAATTCGTCATTTCATTCTTATTCACCATTGTCTCCAGTACTTCTAAGTGAATTAAAGATTAAAAACCTCTTGCTTTAAAGCCGAGTGACCTAACATGATAGAATTATCATTTTTTCATCTTGATATCTAACTGATAGTTTCCCTTCTTAAGGGCATATAAATCTAGCTCTAAAGCAGAGCATGTGGTGAGGTTTTGTGAATCAGCACAACACTCTTGTTTATGACGTGTGTTCTTATACTATCCAGTACACCCTTTAATGTAAGAGAACACTAAATACAAATCTGATTACTGGTCTTAGTGTAAGAAAATTTTGAAGACATACCGCTCTTTAAACTGAAAGGCATAGAGTCTTTAAAAATCTCCATCTGTAAATATGTTTTATATATATGTCTTTGTACGTATCATGTGCTGACTATGAAATACTGGTTATGCTCCATTTTCCTTGTCTTGTAGTTTTACCTGGTATAAAGAATTACTATTGTTCCAAGAAAGGATGCATGTCATGTCCAATTAATTAGAAGCTCATAGTTCTTCTCCAAAATCAAAGGCAAATTATTTTCATCTTATACCAGAAAATTGTCAGGAATTTCAGAATATCACCTTTTTCCTTCAGCTTCTATAATATGCCAGATCATCATTTATGTTTAGGCTTTCTATACTATTGACTGAAATTTCAAAGTAGACACATATTGAAAAAGATGTTTGTGATTGGACATTAATTTAATCTGAACTATTTCAGAATCACTTCAGAATTACATCAGTGGGAAACATGAGAAATGACCAGAGTGGTATGTTAAGGTCAAAGGTTACAATCAGATGAGATTAGAACACTAAGGCAACATTCTGCTACGATGCCAAGTGTTTTGTATTCTGTGACTATTGAGGTAAACCTCTATCCTAGGGAATGGCTTTGCTCAGGGGATTCTATCATTATATACCTTCCCAATTGAGGTTACAGAACACCTACTTCTGACATTTTTTGGCCTATAAGGCAATGCATGAGTATCAGATGTGTTTAGGAAGATAATACTAATGACCACTGCCTAAATATATACATTGGTATATCACGAGTAACAAGAGCTTGAAGGTGTACTTTTCACTATTTTTATACTTGCTAAGGTACAATCTCCAGTTGCATTATTAAAAAGTTCTAGAGTGACTTTATATTTTATGAGTCAGTTCCTTCTCTACTTCGCTTATTTTATTAAATGTTTAGCATTTATATTTATGTTGTGATACTACCTCTTGTTGTTTCGTTATGCAAAGTTCTAATTTTTAAAATGTTAACTATTTAAAGTTTTCTGGTGTAGCTATGGCTGCTTCTCAGGCAAGATGGAACCTGTAAGCCAGGTACTTCTGCTCTGCCACTCTTTTCTTGTGGTCAGAATAAATCGATACCATGAAGATGCACAAAATCCAAGGAGATGGCTGGATTCTTCATGCAATCTGATTTGAGGCCTTGGGGACCTCATGTTTGGGTGAGACTGTATTTACAGCTACTTGTTAAAAATTCATCTGAGTTTTAGATTTTTGGTTTAGATGTCATGTCTGCTTGATATCCATGACACTTTGGAATATGCTCTTACCATTAAAAAAACCCAACCTTTTTGCGGTATTTGCTGAAAAAGTCTCATCAGCATCCACAAGATTGTTTAAGTATATACTATAATTTCACAGACTCAAAACTTAGCAATAAATCACGACCTTTATTAGTTTTTGGAAATAATTCCAAAAACTTTTTTTAAAAGATCATTTTCATGACTCTTGTTTAACAAGTCTATTTGTATATAATATCCATTCCTCTTCAAACACCACACTGAGTTTAGTCAATAAGGACACACTGGTTATTCTACTGTAAGAGCCACAAAGCACGGGTCTGTATTTGTACCATACTAGAGATATCAACACAATATGTATCACTTGCAAATATTACATGATTATCCCTAGGATTCAGTATATACACCATCATTCATATATTGGAACTACCAGTGAAGTTTGGGTAATGTTTTTATCCCATTACATTGTTTTATAATCACACAGAAAGGAAATAAGTACATAGTAGATGAAAAGCCAAATTATGTGTCAATGAGATTATAGGCAGTTTGATTAATAAAAAGAACATTTTCTTATTTCAGTAAATCAGCCTATATCTTTCTTATTTGATAATTTTTTGGTGTTCATTACTTAGTACTTTATTATATATGATTCACAAAAGTCCTGCTCTCTGATAGCAGAAATTGTCTTTGCTAGAAGCATACAATGTTATTTTCACTATGCAGTCTTTGCAATTGTAAAAGGCATCCATATTTGCTTGTGATGACTGCCACGTCCATAGACATTTTGTTCTGAACTGGGCCAATAGTTAAATTTGCAACCTTTTTGAAGGTCTGGTGTTGAGTTACTGCTTCACAGAGATTTCAAGCTGATTTGCTATTTTAACACCTCATTCAGCTCAAGAAATAATAGAAATAACAAAAGTATTTCATTAAAATTATAAACTATGCAATCACTTTATGTAGATTACTGTCTGGTTTAAATTTGTATCTGTATTACATCATAAGAAATTATGAAACAAAGATGTTTTGTATGAAATGAATGTGTTTTCATTTTCTTTGGTAAACCCTACATTGAAACTTTAGTATTTCTAGTAAGGAGATGATGAACAATGTTGATAGCTTTTATATTTATGTCTATTGATACTCAACTGATATAGTACATTGTTGACCCACATAAATTTATTCTACTTTTT
This sequence comes from Petromus typicus, assembly GCA_004026965.1. Taxonomy (NCBI): domain Eukaryota; kingdom Metazoa; phylum Chordata; class Mammalia; order Rodentia; family Petromuridae; genus Petromus; species Petromus typicus. The sequence goes on from PVIR01013444.1 coordinate 22,080, forward strand.
TGATTACTAGTCTCATGTGCTAGGTCAATAAGTTATTCTCCCTTTCATTATTCTCTTAGGATTGACATTTTTCCCCCAAATCTCAAGTGGAGAAGGAAGCAGCAATTTAACTCACCAAGTGCCATACAATAAAAAAATGGAATTCCAGTGTTTGTGATTACATTGTACTTATTATTTTCTACTGTGTTGCTTTCTTACACTCTGATAAACATCTTAAACAAGATAGTAACCTAATATGCTTTTTATTATCACATAAAATTCTTCTCATATTCAAGTAAATATGACCCAAAACTCATCCATGACTTTTAGCAGAATTCAAGCAAAATGAAAGACACCTCCTTTCTTAATGCTATGATTATTTTCTAGCCCTTTTATACTTACAGTCTTGTGACGAATCAGGATACTGTGATGAATGAATAAAGAGGAAATAGATTGCTTATTCTGTTTCTCAGTGTAGAGAAAAAAAATTTTCAATGCAGGTTGATGGAGTTCCTCAATGATTTGCACACGTCCCAAAATGACACAGTTCCTCATTTCTATCTTTAGCAAAATATAGTTTCCAGTCTTTTTTTTTTTTTTTTTGTCATCAAGGTCCTGAAAGCATTAAACCCTCCCACAAGCAAACACTACATAAACAAGCTATGTCTAAACTCCTCTATGCTCAGCAGCAGTGACTAACCCTTTATAACACCAGCATCACCTAGAATGGAAGCGTGGAAGGAAAGCTACAGGGTTGATTCCGGTTCTCGCTCCTGGCTCTTGCGACCCTCACATTCAGGATTTTCGTCTCCTGTCAAAGTACAGTCTGTGTTGCATAATGTCTTGCTGTCAAGTCACTCCTCTTTTCTAACTGTTCTTTTTTTTCCCCTTAGGCTTACAGTAAGCTCAGATTGTAAGAAATACCAATCTGCAAGGCTTCCCAGCATGCCACCCATGATTAGAAAATATTTCCCCCAACCAAGTCATAAACATGTAGTTTAACCAAAAGGCATTCTAATTTTCATGCTATATTGAGTATAAATATAAATTCAAGGCAGCCAAACTATCCATTTCCAAATAAGAATGCACTCATTAAAAATCATCTGGAAATGTGTATTATTAGCAAATGAGTAAGAAATTTTCACTAGTATAAAATTCCTGCTTTATATAAAAGCCACACTGGCCATTCAAGTATTTGAGGTTTTTTTTCCTTATGGTTTTTATAATTTGTACTAAAATGATGAACTTAGGCTTGAAATCATATGAAAGGAAACTAAGAGTCACTTCTACCTATAGGGCATTTTTGAGAGTGTGCATGTAAGGAGCAAAGTGTCCACCCGCAGATGCTCTGTCAACACCCTTCCTCTCCCCGCTCCGGGGAAACAGCTCATGGTCACTAGATTTTAGAGAACAATTCACAATCCAACAGAGAACCCACAACAGAATTCCTTCAGTTTGTGCCAGTTTGCAAGTTAAAGGTCAAAGGGCAAAGACATAGGACAGGACTCTTCAAGGAAAATTTTCACAGAAGACAATGTTTAAGTTGTTAATGACAGTCAACAGATCAATAATCAAGTTCAAGGCAAGCTGTTCATTGTTTCAAAAGCTAATCCCCTCAAAAGTTGGCTTTCATACAAAGCCAAAGTCATGTCTGACTCATGGGGTGCACTTCTTCTGACCATCTCTAATAAGTTCACAGCACAGTGGCTGTAAAGCCTTTCACTGCAAGAAGCAGCTCCTAAAAATCAATAAAGAGGTCTGTCAGTTGCTGACTTTTCTCTAGGAAAAAAATATTGATACACACCTGCTCTGCAGGTCACATGAAAATGACAATACTGCTGTTAGGACAAATTACACTCAACACTGAAATGCTTTGGTGGTCTTTTGGCTCTGTCAGTGATCAAATGGATGGCTAAATGCCAGAAGCCACACTAACCCTTTGAGAACTATGGTTGACATGCAACAGGTAATGCACTGGAGGACATTCATGCAATCTCAGAGTCGTAATTTTAATTCATTAAATGACAATGTTAACTGTATTGTGCCAAGACTAATTCGATTTTCATGCAATGGATTTTAAAATAAAAAATTCAATATGTCTAAGAAAAAAAAGGCTTAGGTTATTATAACCACTTGTTGAAATAAAATTTTACTCTTAGGAGATACTGTTAACAAAATATCACTTTTATTTGCCAGAAAATGTTGGCAAGTAACATCACTTCTGTTTATTATAAATGCATTTATTTAGTGTTGTAAGTCACCCAAGAATTACATGAGATCAAAAGATATGTTATAAAAGCTAGAACTTCCTCAACCTGTGATTGTTTTACCATTGCCTAGTTCTAATTGGATAATAAGACTCTTAGAGCAGGTCTGATAGTTCTCAAAGGGTTACACCAATGTCTTATTAAGAGAGTCATAAATCCTTGTAGTGTGACTGTCACCGTAATCTACCTCAGAGACGTAATGCTTTTTGCTCTGCATTGTAATGAATATTTCTGATAGACCCATGAAAGGCCTGGGGCGATGGCCTAATACAACCTGGGCAGATTATCACAATGATTAGGGGTTTGGTGGCAAGAAGGGGGTTAGAAACACTTTGAAACAATTAAAAGATCCTGTTAAAATATAGCTATGACTAGAAATGTGATGAAACATTGAGGACATAGCTGAGAACAGCTGTAGAAAATGAAAAATGGATGTATCATTAAGGCTGTTACTATATTGCAGATATTTTGGCCCCTTGTTTGTTGGAAAATGGCTGTCCCAACAGTCTGCAGTCCTGCATGAGTATTCCGGATCTCCCACCTGACAAAGTGAAGCGCAGGAGACTATTCATAGCAGTCACAGAGCTATCTTCTTTGGAGACAAAGCTGTTTTGGGTCTTCACACTTTCCTGAAAGTTCAATTGTGGGGTTTTTTTGTTGTTGTTTCTTTTTTTTTCTTTACTTGAAATCAAAAAAATAAAAAATAAAATAAAATAAAATAAAAATCGTGGGTTTTCTGTTTTGCTTCTTTTTATTTTTTTCCTCTCCCGAAATGGGCTCAGACTTCACAAGGTAAATACTATTAAAAACTTTTAAGAAGAATATTTTCTTCTGTTTTATTTTTTCCTCTTCTTTAGGTCATCCTGAAATTGTACTGGGCATTGAGCGTGCAGAGGAAAGGCCTAGAACTGCATGACAAAGAAAGACAGAGGACTGAAGAACGGCAGATACTGTGCATCATGGAATCTTCCCCATGAGTGTGTCTCCACTCACGTGCAGGACCAGCAACCCTCTGGTTTGGAAGGTCAGCCCCGATTAGGCTGCCACAAGCCTGCTCCTAGCTAGGAAACAGCATAACAGCTCTTGTCTTGAATCTCAAGTTACCACAAACTTCTGGAAAACAAAGAAAGAAAAAATCCCTACATCACACCCACTCTTGCATAGAGCGTTTACAGTACAGTATGTGGCGGGGTGTTCCTTTCCTCTTGAACTGGAACACAGTGTAAACCAATACAAGGAGGCATAAGGCCAAGATGCAGGGAATGACAATAGCTATGGCTTTCACAGTGCTGGCTGTGTTGTCCAGTTTGATGACAATGTCTACATCATCTGGTGGGCTGTGTCCTTCTTTAATTCTGTCTGTTGGCCCATCACAACCCATAAAATCTTTGAGGATGGATCTCGGATATCCAGGTTCTACCTTGAGTATCTGGTTGTTGAACTTCCAATACTCCTTCCCTTTGTAGAAATATGTAAAGCCTAGGGGAAAACACACACATGCATAGAATTTAGTTGTGAAATTGTACATGTTTAGAAGTGATAATAAAATAGGCTATTTTTAAAAGATGTATCTTAAAGTGCTTCCCTTTTCATAGGAAGAAAACACTGTTCCACAGTGGCTCTGGCTGCCGTGCTCCACAAATCATGTCTTCTAACACAAAAGGAAAGCTCAGAAAAGAGGAGGGTGGAGAAATGGTGTCTTAGGAGGAATGGCACAAGACCAAACTCTGTGCAGCTACTCCTACTCAGCAATTGAAAGGGAGCTTTCTCCTTTTCCCGGCTTACAGGAATGCTGTCACAGAATCACACATTAGTGTGATAATATCAACCTACACTGAAAGATGCTGAAACAGCTTTATAAATTGCAACACTGTTGATCCTCAGAATGGCTCTGAGGACATTGTTCAATATATTTTACAAAAGCTTGTCACTTCTTTGTGCCTCCAGGGAAATTTCTCATCATTTTTGTATCAGGCATCCTCGTGCTGCTCTTAAACAACAGGTTTTCTTTTGTCACTTGAACAAGAAATCATCATAAATCACCAGGCAGCAGGTGTTGAGTCTGCTAGGAATCTTAACAAGTAAATAGATATTTATAGTATTATGTGTCTATCTAATCTCATTTCCACTTCTTGGGCATAATTATGATGTTTCTTTTATTTAACCTATTTACTTAGTTTATGTTATCTTTCTGTCAACTAGTATTATTTCATAGAGCTTTTAAAGCAATTATTCATCTTTATAGAATCAGTAAAAATAAATCTGTAAGGTTAATTTTAACATTTCTAAGAATTGTAATTCATGGAGGACAACATCATCTGGCTGAAATAACTCAACCACATATAAGATGGTTCAGTATATTACGGCTGAAAATAACAGCCTTAATAAAGTTCTAATAAAAAAAAACTACAAATATATGCAATTAGGCTGGTTCTCTCACATTTTAGTCACATACCCAATCTTTCTGTATGTAGCTGTTTCACGTAAGTTTATTTTGTGGCTATGGTATTTGGTCTTAAATCTTATATTTATCAAAGCATCAATAAGAAATAGGTTAGTGCTATAATTACTTTAATACTGCAGTTTGAGAGCTATCAATTTTTAATATAAGGGAGACTGAAGAGTTTGTAATCACTAATGAGGATCTTTTTTTTTTTTTTTTTCTTATTGCATTGAGGACTTCTGGGAGAGGCAAAAGGTTGTAAACTTACTATGTATTATTTCTTTCAACCCTTACAACATCTGTGTCAAATATAATTAATTACCCATTCTTCTCAGGCAAATAAGGATCAGAAATAAAGCAAAAAACTTCTTAAGTTCTAGTGAAAGCAGGATTCAAATCTTGGCCTACCTCTAGAGCCTTCACACTTAAAGATTTTGTCAGTTAACTGTTAAAGGATGCAACAGATATAACTCTTGATATAGAGAACAGGGACATCTTGCATGGCATTTCAGAAAGGATAGACCATCATTTTGGGCCACCTCATCTTGGAAATCATTCTTTTCACAATCATAAAAATCTGCTGTTGCTTTTAATTTCAAAGGATAGTTCTGTAATTGGAGCAACTTGCCAAATGAAAACAGGTGCACGTAGATTCAAATTTTTCTGCAGGGAGCTGTTATTTGATCACTCTAATGAAATTCAGTGTAATTACTCAACAAGCTTGGATGAAGGCATGTTGAGGGCCTGCCAAATAACAGCACATTAGGTGATCACACTTGAACGAAGGCATTGATTTACAATTAAACAAATCTTCAAACTCAGTGAACATACTTTTTATGTTTATAAACAGGAAAGTAACAGCTAAAAAGTGTACTAATCTTCAATTTTAAGCCTGAGCTAATGGCTATAAAGCTACTAGGCATCAGACAAAAGTTACGGAATTATCATTTTCACATTTGTCAGGTCTGCAGGCCACATTGTGTAGCATCAAAATTTGGCCTTCAGACCTGACAAGTACATATATATGTATATATATATATTAATATATGTGTGTATATATATTAATATATGTGTGTATATATATACATATATGTGTATATATATTCTACTATTATATACACTACTATGAGTAGTATTTAGTCACTGAATTCACTTGTTAGAAGTTAAAATATAGTCAATGTGAGATAAATAATGTAAACATTTGAAAAGTCTGAAATTGTGATAAGTGAGTCAAATACCAGTCCTGCAAAATCCATTTTATCAACTACTTTTGTCTTTTTCATTTATGAAATATTAGTTATCTGAAGAAATGTTTAGGTAGCTCCATTTAAAAAATACATCTTTGGCTGGGGATTTAGCTCAGTGGTTCCAGTGTTTGCTCGGCAAGTGCAAGGCCCCAAGTTTGATCCCCAGTAACCACATACCCCAATGCTAGGTGTGGTGGCTCACAATTGAAATTGCAGCACTCAGAATCAGAGGCAGGAGGACTGATGTGAGTTTGAGGCTCACTTAAGCTACATAATGAGTTCAGGGCCAGCCTGAACCAGAAAAGCGAGACAAAAAAAAAAAAAAAAAAACCAGAAAAACCCTTTAATTTTATACTCCTACGTATTTTATGTTTACTAAGAAGAGAAATTTCGGGCCAAATATGATGGCACATTCCTATAATCCCAGGCACAGTGCTTGGGAGGCTGATGCAGGAAGAGTGCAAGTTCAAGTCCAGCTAGGGCAACGCAGTGAGATTTTGTCTTAAAATAAGAAATAGAAGGGGCTGGGCATGTAGTTCAGTGATGCTGTGTCTGCCTGGAAAATACAAAGTTCTGAGTTTGATTCCCAGTACCACAAAAAAACAGGGTCAGCTTGAAAAATAAAAACTTAATGAGGCTGTAATGTATCATTCAATAATATTTTTCTCTTACTGACTACTTTCTGTTGTTTTATTCTAACAATGCAATGAGACAATCCACCAGAGCCATTATATCTTAGTGGATGTTTTTCAGTAATAGTGTCTTTTGTTCTGTTTTCTTCTCTGATATATTTATTGATTAAGATTAATGAGTGCTTAATAAATGTTAATGAACAAAGGGAATTTTGTGGCAATATCTATGTAAATAAAATTCTAGATTTTAACAGACTATGAGCACTGAAATAGAAAACTAGCACATCAAATGAATAGAACTGAGAATCAGAACTGTTTTAAGAGACTAAACATGAGGCTAAACAATATTAACACTAGAATGTTCTATTTTCTTCAAAATTGAAACTGGAAAGAGAAAATATAGAATATCTGAGAGGTGTGGCCTTATAGCAATTAATATAAAAATGAACTGAAAGAGGAGGTTATTGTCCATTTGACTTTGGTACAGTTAAAGCCCATGTAGTTGTTCAAAACACACAAGTACTGGGCCGGGGATTTAGCTCAGTGGTTCTGGCGCCTGTCTTGCAAGCACAAGGACCCGGGTTCGATCCCTGGTGACCACATAACATACTGGGTGTGGAGACTCACCCCAGCAGCAATCAGTACCATATACCACAATGCCAGGCATGGTGGCTCACACCTGTAATCCCAACACTCGGGAGGCAGAGGCAGGAAGATTGCTGTGATGTGAGTTGGAGGCTGAGCTCAGGGCCATCCTGAACTACAAAGCGAAACCCTGTCTCAAAAAAAACCACAAGTACTCCATTATATTCTGCAAGTATCCATTCTTATATGATGTATGCACTTATCTGGAAGAAACTAAAAGTAAAGAAGAGAAGGGCAAGGAAAATTTGAGAAGAAAAACAAGCAAACTGCTGAATCAAGGTGGGCCAGGGAGTGGCACGAGGAGGCTGGCCCAGAAAGCTGCCCCCAGAAGAAACCTGGGTGGGTGTGCTGTGATCAAATGCAAACTATAACCAGACATACTAGATTATCAGTTACTGCTAATAATATATCATAGAAAAATATATTTTTATCTTTGGAGACAGTGCATTAGATAACATTCAGTGGGGTTTAACATGTTCTAGTTTCAAGAATTAGGTATGGATGTTACTAATTTTATGATTAAGAGTGAGGCATTATTGAAAAAATAAATATCAAGATTATAAAGAGGTATTTATGTGGAATAATTAAATTAACAAATTTATGTAAGATAGATAACACAAAGTAGGCATTCAACTGACAATAGAGCATCATGTTATTACTTGGATCAAAATGGTGAAAATAATATTACAAGTATGGAGGCATATTTCACCTTAACATGAAACCATATAAATCTATAGCTTAATTTTAAACTTCTGGGTTTCTAAAAAATATTCTCATTGGGAGAGGATTCCCATAACAATATTGGATGAGTGAACTAGATAAAACATTTCAGTATTCTGTCACATTTGATTTTCTTAATGACAGTATCATATACAAAGGCTCTTGTTTCTTACTGTTAAGTCATTTTACATCCACATCAGTCAAATTATATGGGCTGGGTCTTTATTGTCTGCTAAAACTTTATGCCAGTGAACACATGAAAAATTATAACCTCAACATGCATCATTACCAGGGGTCTTTGTGCTTCAGCCTGGACTGACATTTTCCCCTGAGGCCAGTTTTTGCTCCATGTCCATTTATTATAATTGTCTTTATAAGATTTTTAATAGAAATATAGGTGTGGTTATTTCAAAAGTAGCCACGCCCTCCAAATTAAAATATTACCTGCCATTGTTAATTATGTTTCAGAATAAACTTAAATAGGTTGAGCTTAAGCAACATCTAGAGCATAATGGTAAATGTGAAGGTAGGAAAGTTTATATATTTATAAATATATCGTTCTATAAATATTATATAGCTCAAGTATGGCCTTTCCAGTAATTTCATTTAATATAGTGAAAAATGAAAATGTTTTATTGAAATAGAAAACCTATAAAATGCATACCATTTTCTTTGTGCACAAAAGCTCCTTGAGGAGATTCAGGGATTCCTTTCCAGACTGTGATTGGCTTGGGATAGCCAGGGTCCATGGTTTTCATTTCTTCACTGTATCTCCAATACCTACAAAGGACAAGACAAGAAAAATCACAATACATGCATAGAAAACAACTCTGTATATAAAGTTGTAGCTAAAACTGGCCACATTCCTCTTTGTGCTTGACTCTGTTACTTATATAACTGTTAATGATTTACTGATTTAAATCTCTGGAAAGAGAGTAAACTGAGAGCATTTATTTTGTCCTCCTGAAAATGTTAGTAATGTGCACAGTATGAGATATATTATGCATATTCTAAAACTGAGCTTTCAGTCTGCTAGAGTTGAAAGATGCTAAGTACAATGTGCTAAGCACATTTACAAATCATAAGTGTATCATCAACACACATATTCATGCACATCGTATCTCAATTTTTCAAGATATACAACTTGAACAAGAGACACGAGCACTTCTCTTTGGTGTTAGATTTTAAGGTATGTTACATCACACATAAGCTAATTTACTAATAAATACACACTGCAATGGCATATGATGATGATTATGAAAGAAGCAAGGCAAATAAGCTTGTCTTTGAATATAATGAAGCCATTTCATATTAGTAGAAAAGAAGTCTTCTTTGATAAGCTGATATGTGAGCACAAAGAGGAATAACACATATAGGCTTTGGGATAGGGACATGTTATGAAGATGATCTAGGGATTGAAAGTTCCTGCATCGCAGAGGGTGGGTGACTAGAACTGTGTCAGTAATAGGGAGTCAAGGTCAAAGTAGAACCAGAACCTACAAAGCTTTTGGTTTCTGTCTGAGAAGCCAACACGTATTTGAACAAAGATGCATCAGAACAGGGTGTACTGTTGAAAAGAATATACTGGTGCACTTTAAGTAAAGTAGATGAAGGTGAAAAAATAGAAATCAACATCAGTTCAGATGCTTCTGTATTAAACCTGAATCAGGGAGTGAGCAGTAGTGATAATTCAAGGAAATGGAGTACAATTTCAGTAAGACTTCAAAGGGCTCAATGTACTAAGTACTGGGAGAGATAGAAGGAGGGGAAATGTGACTTCAGAAATTTGAGTGTAATCACCTGGAAGAATTCTCTTGCCATGAAGAAGCAGGGGAATGTAAACAAAGATAGCTAAAGGAATATGAGTCTGTGTTAAGTTCAGACATTAAAGTGGAAATGTAGATGAAGAAATTGAGTATGAGGACAGACCTTAGCGCTGGCATTGCCTGGAGTTCTCAATGTATAGACAGAAAAGCAGATAGAAGTTAAGCACAGAGACACTTGAGTAATTGACTCCTGTCCTCTCATAGGCTGGACCATGGTTATCTTTCCACAACTCCCAGACTTCCATGGGATTTACTATCACCATTATAACCATGGTGATTACTGTTATCCATGTATTCTAGGAGTCAAACAAGTCAGTATCTTGAATGTCCTGAAAGACTGACACAATGAGGTAAGGCCACCAAGAGTTCACAGTCAGCGCCTATGTTCATCCTAAGGCTCAATCCACAGGCCATAAAAATGCACGAGGTGGACATCATTGTCCCTGCTGTGAGAGTTCTCAAAGGACAGCCATAGATAATAGCACATAGATAACTAGGTTTCTATAATTTCAGAACTCTTCATTATTTTCCATATGAATAGAGTTTTCACACTTATTTGACATCAACTATATGTTTGCAGATTTGTTTGGCAGCCTTCTTCCCTGCTCAACTAAATGAGACCTGCACGGGAGCTAGTGTCTCCACACACAGGTTTAGGAAAGAACATGTGGATTGAATGTCCTTGGATTTCCCGTGTTACCAGAAATTAGAAAAATGTAAGTATTTTCCACCTGAGGCTATTTTTTTTTTCTGTAATAGGGTTTTGGAGGATCTTTTTTCTACACAGTTGTGGGATTTTATCTAGAAAGTTTTGTTTTAAATTCCTAGAAATCTTACTTGAGTAACGTATGCAATATTAGCAATCCTCTATAATTTTCACATTGGAAAGAGCAAATGATTGCTTCAGAGTGCTCCAGTCCATAACCCACAGGGAGAGGTGATCCAAGAGGGGCAAAAATACCTCTAACAGGTTCTCATCACAGGGAAAATGAGAAGATCTGAGAGAAGAACGGGAAAAGCCTCTTGAAGAATCAAAACAGTGAAATACAGCAGGCGGCTGGGACCTCTTTCTGAAGGGGAATCATTAGTGTATCATCTTGAAAGATTTTTTGAAATATTTTGAAAATAATAATTTCAAAATATTTTCCCCTTTACTTTTTGCTGGTGGAAATATCTTGCTTTAAATTTTTCCTGAATATTATTTTCTTCTGGAACCATTTGTGACAGACATGGAATGGCTAATGTGGTTGAGATGGTGCCCAGATCTCTTTTTGAACCAATACTTCAGTGAGGTTTACAGAGGTCATTCATGTGAACTGCTTCCCACACTTAAACTTTCTCAGAGAGCAACAAATATCTTGTTTCACATATACTACAAAACTTGTTTTTCTCTAGATCTCAAAATGCACTTTTACAATCAATACAGCCTCAACGTTAGCAGTGCAGATTTTCCTCTGCAATGATGAACAAATAATTATATACCCTGAAATAAATGGGAATTTTAGACATGGAGCATAAGTTAAAGTGAGCTTCAGAATGCCAATCTAAAAGTCTAGAATAATTTAAAATTGTGGAGACAAGGAGATCTCTTAGTAACATATTATATACTTACAAATCAGATTAGTTTACTGAGAAGTAGTTATACCATTATTTATTTTTAAGGTCACTTTTTTAAAAAGTTAAGTTTATTGGCACATTATAAGTGTACATTATGATCATAATTCTCATTGAGCATTTGTACTCTTGACATGTCTTAATTCTTAGTTTTTCTCATTCCCCTGCCCTTCCTGCACTCCACCTGTATATACATAAGCTTAGTTTCTGTTTCTTTCTTTGCTTTCCTTGCTTTCTCCTGCCCCCTCCCTAGTTTCCCTTCCCCCTCCTATTTCACAATACCTATTATACATTTTGAACGTCATTTACACCTTCACTTTGTCACACTAGAGAAACGATATAGTACAATCTTGAGATATTTACAGCTAAATGGATGCACCTTGAGGCCATACTCACAAGTGAAATAAATAAGACACTTGTCTATAACTATTACTTATGTAAAATATATATGCATTATGGATCTTTTCTACCTATACAGTAAATTTATACAATCGATTATTTTATATTATTTCACTTCAATCGCTGAACAGTGTATTCTATTGGATATTATAATGTTCTTTATAGTGGCCTAAGCACAGCTGTAGATCACACAGTCATTCATTTCAATAGATGATAGACCAGGCACTATTTAATTCAGAGCTAAATGACTTGGGCACCTTGTTCTGCTTTTATCTACTAGAAACAAAATTCAAATTAATATCAATTCATTGTTCAGTCTGGTATTTAACACATTGCTGCTAATATTTCCTTAAAAATATTATTATAATATATTTATCTGTTATTCTCTTGGTGTTTTCATTTAAGCAATTAAATACAAATTCCATATATTCTTTTAAATATTTATTCATAGGTCCATTGACCCAGCAATGCTTTCTGAAGACTATCTCTACACTTGTAAGATATATAGATATTTTAAGAATATATTTGAGGAATGTGAATTTTATTAAACTCTTTACAGGAATATAGTGCTTGTATAAATTTGTCAAACAATAGTATTTTATTCTCAAAACAGATAATATAAAACTGGAATTTGGGGTCATTTCACAATCTGAAAAATTCACCATAGGCTGGAACACTCAAGACATTTACTGTATTACACGGATGTGTATCAAGTAGATATAATTATGATTAGAATTATTTACATTGTTGGTTGCCTTATAAAAAACATAGAGCTTATCTATAAATACAGGCTCACATTTTAATTTCCAACACATGTGAATATATTTCAATATGAATCAAAAAACTTATTTCATGGATGCTTTTCGTTCCTGAAAAATAAGCTTATGGATCAATTAACAATTAAATTAACATATACAGATTTTAACACTCTAAAGAAATAATTTGAGGGAGTTAAAATTCAAATTTTATAGTGAAAATTTTGAAGTTAATATAGGAAGAGTCACCTAGTAGTAAAGCTCTGATAAATAAACATAGCTGTTTTAAATGGACATAGCTTTTTATTCTGATGCATCAGTTATCTCTGCTTCGTATTTTGTTTCAGGAAATTCTTTGACAGAAGTGCTCTTTGTCAATGTTTCAAAATAAATTATGATTAGAAATAAGATTTATTAATCCATTTTTCAGCTTTAACATAAATCACAATCAAAAGAGAAAAGTTATATAACTGCATGAAAATTTTAAAAATTCCTCTGGCTAATGAGAATTGTACAGAAAACTTTGGAATAAAAATTTCCAGTGGGATGTTGCAGCATACTGAACTCCAGACTGAATACCAACTACAGCCAATGGTCATTTCAGAAGAATCATCCTTTTAAAATCTAATTTAGCCTTAAATGTTAGTTCCAGAGACTCATTTTTTGGTAGTTCAGGCTGGCCCTGACCTCAGCCTTGAACCCACAGAAATCTTCCTGCGTTTGCCTCTCGAGTGCTGGGATTACAGGTGTGACGCACCATGCCTGGCACTGTGAAATGTGGTTCTGATTGCTGGTGGGTGTGAATCTCCACACACCGGGCAATGTTGTATGTGGTTACTGGGGATCGAACCTGGGCACTTGCACTTGCAAGGCAGGTGCTGGAACCACTGAGCTAAATCCCCAGCCCAAGATTTCTTGACTCTGTTAATTTACCACAAAATACAAGAAGGTGTAATTTTATTTATTTATTTATTTTTGAGGCAAGGTTTTGCTTTTTTTGTAGTTCAGGCTGGCCCTGAGCTTACTATGCAGCCCAGGCATGCTTCAAACTCACAGCAATCCTTCTGCCTCTGCCTCTAAGTGCTGGGATTACAGCCATGAGCCACCACACCTGGCATTATGATAAGTGGTACTAATTGCTGGTGGACATGAGTCAGCATGCCCGGCACTGTTGTATGTGGTTACTGGGGATCAAACTAAGGACCTTACACTTGCCAGGCAGATGCTGGAACCATTCATCTAAATCCCTGTCCCCAAGAAGGTATAATTATTTTATGTTCAAATAATGTTTCACTCTTCAGACAGTCATAGAAATGCAAAAGAACTGAAACTATTAACTTTCAATATGTTACTGAATGATTAAAAATGCATATAGTACATAAGTATAAGCAAGGTAGATGAAAGAAAATTATTTTTTCATTTGACTATTAATCACAATTTTAATAATTCTAAGATGGATCAATATTTTGTCTATTTTATTTGAAAATGGCTTTAAATTTTCAACAGTGAAGCTTAGAATGAAATATAGCTCTGGAATCTTGTATATATTGGTGAGAAGACACTGAGAATGATTTAAAAATGCAGCATTTTAGAGTTGAATGCTATGAAAATCAGCATGCATCCAAGTACCAAATTATAGTTTACTTTTGAAAGGGCAAGTAGCAAGCAGCAGTGCCGAATTCCACGGGGTCTGTGCAATAGTGAAAGAGCAGATATTTTAATCTGAACTCACAGATCTCTCTAAAGAAGCATTGTTTCCTATACTCTTTTGTTATCTCTGTACTAGATTTCACAGGGCTTCTGCTTTCTACCTCTGTAATATCAACTACTCTAAAAGGCATGCTCTCAGCTGGCCTTTCCACTAAGTCAGAAACTCCATTATCCAGGTACCTTCTTGACTTCTGCTTGGAGTGTAGGTAGGTACCTCACACCAAACAGGACATTCCCATGTCTTAATAACTTCTCCCTTATGTTTTTCTCCCAATTCTTTGACTTCTGCAAATATCATTGCTTGTTCAATTGTTTAGGTGAAGCACCTAGAAATTACTGTGGCTTTTCTTTCCATCTACTGTAAAAGCAAAGCCATGATGACGTGTACAATGTGTGCTTAACCTTCACTTCACTTCAGCTCCACTGCCTCAGCCCTGTCTCTTCACAGTCCTTTAACAGCCTCCCAGCTATCTCACTTGCTACCACTCTTGAGGTCTATTTTTCACACGGAAGACAGAATGACCTTTGTGAATCCACATCAAATCACAGCACTTTCCTGTTGAAAACCCACCAAGGCCTTCCCATTGTCCTCAGAACACAGGCTGAACTCTGTGCCGTGGCCTAGGGGACCCTGTGTAATCTGGTCGCTGTGGACCTGCTTGACCTCGTCTACTACTTAATCACTCTGTTTCTGCTACAGTGCTTTTTTTTTTTCCTGGCTTTTCAGTAATTCACTGTCATTCCTAAATTACTGTCTTTCCACAACTATCTCATTTATCTACAACACAATAGCTTCATAGGATAAAACGTCCCCCTGCTGAAGCTTAAATTCAAGTATCCTAGTCACAACTGAGCCCTTTCCTGAAGTATACACTCAGTTCCCAATGCCCCTTACTACTTGCAAGTGTCTGCAACAACAAAACCTTGTGTTTCTTTGTAGACTTTCTCAATATGAGAGTTATCAAGGTTATTGATTTGTTTTCTGTTTGCATTTGTCTTTTCCAACACAATGTAAGTGCCATGAAAATGATATATATCTTTATTTCCAAGCCCATGTCAGAGAGAATGTTTCAAAATAATTTTGAATACATTAATGAGGGTTAGGCCAGGCTCAGTACAGAAATCTTAAAGAAGCAGGCATTAAAACTATTAAAAATGGAGAAGTGGTCTGTTATTCTCACTGTCACTGTAGGCATTGAGGGAAAGTGAGGTAGGCCATCAAATCTAGAATGAATCTACAGTACTGGTAAGTGTCACTTGGGAATTACATGATTACATAAATATAAAGTAATCTGCTCATAAAACATCTTAGATACACTTTATCTTAGATAAAAATCTGAGAAATGATTATAAAACATCTATATCTCAGGATATGTTTCACAAAATTAAATACAGAAACTATTTGGAATCCTGTCACAGTATTTTTAAAGCTTATGAAAGTACAGGAATTTAAATGAAGAAAAATAATAAAAATATTTCTATCCAATGTGATATATTTTGCATACAGCTTTTCACTTAGGAAGGAAATAAAGTAAAACATTTTTCCCATTTATCCATAGTCATAAATTTGGCACATAATCTTCATCAATCTAACCAATTTAAGGTATCCTCTACTTAATCTGCAAAATTAAATTTTCCAGTAAGTTCTAAATTTTTAGAATGGAAAAAATTCAAAACAATAACACCTGTGTATGTACACAGAGAAGGGTATCTGATCATGAAATGAGAGCTTTTAACATCATCTATGAAACTCTTTTTGAACTGTTAGATGAAGACTACATGTTTTCTCTGCTTGGGGAGCTAAGTTCTCCAAGGTCACTCCTCAGCTGTCCTTCTTTCTTAGAACCAGTCCTGATAGAGTACATATATGCAGATAAGTTCACAGGAGAATGTTACACGTGTGTGGATTCCTTTTTCAATAATGATCACTATCCCATTGCAATGAAACTCTTCACTGTCTACTGAATTTACATCCTGTTTGAGTCATCCCTTTGATGGATCATTTTGTTTGTGATTTAGTAAAACATTTTCACAAAGTCTTGACTTCATTATAGTGAGGAAGGAAAATCTATGAACAATTTGCTATACAAATATAATGTACATAAAATGTACATGAAATGGATAAATGAATAAAATTAAAAGTTTATGTTCTTTTCATGGAGCCTAATTATAGGAAGCTATTCACAGTAGAGCTCAATTTCTGAAATGATTTGCAATTAAAATTATAAACTCCAAAATAAAGTTTATATCCTTACTTATTATTCTCCTAAAATTGGGGACTTTTTATGGGGTCATTTTATGCTAAAACAATAATGAATTATCATAATAAACATATTGTTTGTGTGTGTATGTGAGTGAATATGTGAGCGGCAATACAATGGCATACATAATTTTGTCTACAAGATATTAGAACATAAGTTTCAATAATGTGACCAAGCCAGAAGTAGGATAACTGAAACATGATTTTTATTTTCACTAATTTTTCTGTCACATTTATTCAAATTAATAAAATATTGTTTCAAGCTTACATATACTTTTATATGTAATATCTACCCCAAATGGGCAGGGGTATAATTACTCCAGTAGCTATTCTGAGTTAAAACACTAACAAGTTACTTACATTTTATGGACCCTTTGAACAATTTCATAAAAAGACATAAAACAGAGTAAAATAGCAGGGAAAGATTATTACATTGTAAGTTAAATTTTTATCACAGTGGAAGTTTGTCAATAGTTCACAATGTCTACTTTCTGGTATCTAAATAAAAAGGCTCTTAAGAAATAGAATGAATAAACTGAAATTATTTGAAAATAGTCATAAATAACTATGTAAAATGTTAACTTTGGAATGTCCAAACACACATAGCCTGTACTAAAATTATTTGTCCAAAACAAGTAAAATTATAAGAAAGTCACAGATTTATAGTGTAACAGGCATGGAAAGAGCATGCAGAAAATAATATGTGCTACCGTACGCATGTATGTCCGTAAGAACATCATGTTAGTTCAATAATTACATGAAACTATATTTTAAATATTATTTAGAATTATCTTCAACTTATTTTCTGCTTCACTGAATTTTATATCTTCACACATGCTTCATCAGCAGCAGAGGAGAAACATGGACAGTTGAAACATTAGCTAACTGCTCCCCTCATGCATCATGAGTACTAACCTGTCCCCTTTGAAGAAATAGGTTTTCCCAACATCTTCCCACCAAATGGCTGAATCAATACCATGAGGAGGGATTCCACTTCCAAGGGTAATCAAGTCATGAGGGTAACCAGGTTGCAGTGTTGTGTCCTTGAACACCCAGTATTTGTTGCCTGTATGAAACAAATGTAAATGAATAAGATACTAATTTAGTGCAAGGTTATAGTATATCTATTAATATAATGCATGTAAATTATTTTGCATAAATTGCTTGAAATAAGTTAGCAGTGGTCACATTTGTAATAATGATGTTATTTTTGAAATATTAGTGTTATTTCAAAAGTAGGCACAATGCATGACTACTTAAAATATAGTTAAATTTATGACTTAATTGAAAAAATAAAATAGATCTACAACTTAGCCATAAAGAAACAACTCTAAATCAAGGATCATGGATTCCTCCCCTAGGAATAATTTGCCTTATTTTTAGTCAAGCATTAATCATTTCCATGTTGCGCGCATTCTGTGTGCCCTCAAAATGTTTTAAGGAGTACTGAAATATTTCTCTGGGATGACTATATATATATATATTCAGGTCTCTCTAGTTGCATCAAGTCAACCATCCTCCTTTGACCCAATGTCTTCTTTGAGCTGTAAAACCAGCCCTCTGTTTAGGAGTGGGAAAGGAGGAAAATTTTAACTCTAATCTTGTTTAAAACTGCCAGAACATAATATTAAGAAGTGGGGAACTTCAGTAAATTTATTACTGTTTGAAAATTCTCTACAAACAACATGCCTCCATATACCCTCCACCCCCGGTGCATTGTACATGACCTTTTGTTCTTTGTATAACTATTTAACAGTCTACAGTCACTTCTCACATCACTGAAGGTTGACTTCATACCTAATAACCTACTGAAACTTTTTGTCTTTCAGTCTTCAGTGTCCACCATCTAGACAACTATTCTTCATCCTTATCTCTTTATATACTAACCACATAATGCACCTTTCTTCCTAAACAGTGAGAAAATCATTTGGGGGTGTTCCTGCCTTTCTTCTTCAGCTGCTCCTTTCCTAGATCTTTTAGTTTACATAGCACTTGAATGTTAATATTTTCAGGACTCAGGTTCACGTTTTCTTCTCTTCTGATTCTAAATCATGATCTCAAACTCCACTAACGGCCCATGTTAGAGAAGATAAGGGTAGAGATCCTTCATTACTTTCACCCCACCACTCCAGGAAGCCAATAGATTTCCTTGGCCCAGAGGCCTATCTCCTTTCTCCTCATTTGAAAATCAATGCAATGGCATAATCTACTTAAGTATGTCCTGGGTCTTTTTATGATCCTACAACCTCTTGGATAACCAACACTCCTGGAGTTAATATCTTACAAAATAAAGCCTCCTCTGTCTATTCACCAATATGAAGTCATGCTTACTTCTCAATATTTCAGTACCACACCATGATGAGTACTATGCTAAACTGGAGCATTCATGCCAACTCTAAAGAGATTTTCAAAATAAAACAATATATAGCTCTAACATATCACAAAATAATGAAGAATAAGCCAAACAAATTTCATATCTTTAGTCTGATTTAATTAGGAGTCTCTAGTCTATAACAATGGTTGATTCCATTGATTGCAAAATCCTCCACTATTATTTGAGGTCATTTAAATGGACACCTCAAATATCTTAGTATGCCAACTATCACATTAGATACTAAGGATAGTAAAGAAAGTAAGACAGATTTTATCTTTACCAAGACAATCATATGTGCTAGTAGAGGATGCAGATGAAAACCGACTGTACACATATGTAACTTTGTAATTAAAAAGCTAACAAATGCTAAGAAGGAACATATCTGATATGAAGGACAAAATTTAAAACGAATCTTATGTTAAGGCCAAGAAAAGTATCTCTGAAGATATTACACACTAAACTCTAAAGAAGAGACACTATCTATCCAAAATATATCAGGAAAAGGGACCCAACCATAGAATTTGTTATTCATGAAAGGAAGGATTAAGACTCTTCACTAAGTCATAACTGAAGAGAATGGCACTGAAAACCAACAAAAAATGGATTTGTTCTTGAATTAAACTAGAAAGCCCTCAGAGATTATGTCAGTGCAGCAATACGGTTTTATAGTTTCAGAGGATGACCTTCAGCCTTTTGTGAAAAAATTGATTATGCATGGAAGAACAAAATGGAGAATGAATTTTAAGGTCTTCTGTGAGAAATCACTAAATCATTAATTCTACAACTTAACTTAATACACCTATCACGCATTGTTATAGGCACCAGACACAGAAGAACAACCAAGGAAAGCAACATCTCTATCTCATGAAGCTCAGATTCTAGTGAGGAGTATGGTGATACCACCCTTCAGCAAATCAGCAGGCTTGGGGATTTGAGAAAGGAAAACACTATGAAAATGGAAAAGGTAAAGGGGCATTAATATTTGAAGGATGGGAAGGACTCCACTTTGGATTAGACATAGGCAGATTTCCCTATTCAATTCTGCCTTATAATTAAAAGGTGTCTGGGGCCGGGGAGTTAGCTCATTGGTTCCAGCGCCTGTCTCGCAAGCGCAAGGACCCGGGTTCGATTCCCCGGTAACCACATAACAATACTGGGTGTGGAGACCCACACCCAGCAGCAACCAGTACCACATACCACAGTGCCGGGCGTGGTGGCTCACGCCTGTAATCCCAGCACTCGGGAGGCAGAGGCAGGAGGATTGTGATGTGAGTTGGAGGCTGAACTCAGGGC
>PVIR01013445.1:0-42329 GCA_004026965.1 Petromus typicus
GATTTCCTTAGCCATTTCCTGTGCTATAGAAGTTTTGTTCATGAAGCCTTTCCCTAAGCCAATGTCTTCAAGAGTTTTACCTAACCTGTTTTGTAGTAGGTTTAGAGTGTCTGTTTTAATATTTAGGTCTCTTATCCACTTTGATTTTAGCTTGGTACACGGTGAAAGACTTAGATCTAGTTTTAGCCTTTGGCAAGTTAAAACCCAGTTTTTCCAGCAGGGAGGTGCTATTCTTAAGTGGCCACTGACCCTTGAAAAAGCCTCAGCCTTGACAGTCAAACCCAGCTGACATGCTCCTTCACAAGTTCTTTCCAATAATCTCTTTTCTCCTTGGCCTTTTGCTGTTGCTTAAGGGAAGAGGAAGCTAGTCTGGGGTACTTGAAAACATAATTGCAGAAAAGCATTACAATTATTTGTTGTTTAGACAGAAAGTCTGTAGTCTCAATTATTTTTCAAGATTCTAATTTACTACTGTGCAAACAACAGGCCTAATTAGGCTCTCTGTCTTTAGCCATCCTCTGCTGCTGTGCTCCTGAGGCATTCACTGGCCCAGAAGTGGGAAATGTCCTGTCCAAATGTGTGCTGCGGCTGGAAGTCTTTCTAGTTCCATTTCCTCCATAAAATTTCAGTTTGCCATTTAGCACCTGTGTCCTTTGTGTTCCATGAAAACTTTTACTTTTCAGGTAAAGTGATAGGTTGTGTGTGTATGTGTGTGTGTGTGTGTGTGTGTGTGTGTGTGTGTTTTGTGTCCATGTGCACATGTACCCATACTGTTACTGTAAATTGCCTTGGTAGACACCATTTGGCTGCCCAAAACTCTGTACCATGGGCAGGAGCAGCTACATCATGTAACTGTAAGGTTTAGAAAAAGCTGATGTTTCAATGAGCAAACGAAATTATGTTCTAAATGATGCACTAGTCAGCGTGTTGATGAGTGTGAGCTTGAGTGGGGAAAATGCTAACGCCTTCTTTCAAAGTCTGACTGAATATACAGCAATTTTAACATGTAATATGTTCTTTTTATGAGACTAAAAAATAATATAGGATATCCCATCTGTTCTGACAGTCATTCCTTCATGGAGAAGAAAAATGTATTCATTATTCCATAATTTATAGATATGAAAAATAACAAAATTTCAAGGGCATACAGATAAAATCCAAACAATGAAAGCTAATCCAGGGCTCCTGCACATATAAAATATAACACATCAGTTACTTTCAATTGTTACCCAGAATTTTGGATTCTCAAAAACTAATCATAAAATTTTGAAATTATTTGGATACTGTCATGAGGAGCATTGCATCCTCAAAGAATTTTTCTAGAATCATTGCATGAAAATATAGTTTTCACTGCATCTTAATGGGACTACCACATGGTACACTCATACACTCATTTTTAGCCCTGAATTGTAATTTACTTAGCAGCTAAATTGATATTATTTGTGGTTGTATGCCTGTAGATTAGCCTGTGACTTACTGTGAAATTTGCCATCTTTGCCATGACCAATCCATGAAATTCATCATCTGTCTCTCTGATTTACATAAAACTCTATTTATAATCATCAAACTCAATTCACAAGTGAATAGTGTTGGAGTAAAATCCTCAGCACTGAAGCATTTTGACATTGTATTTGCTGTGCAATGAGTAGGTAAATTATGAATGTGAACCATATATAGATATTTTGACATTTATATTTTTAGGTTTCATTTGATCTTAAGTGTGTCATCATTAGGGATTCATTTGCTATTACTGAAAAAGTACTTAGTGTAATGGATTCGTTTAGTACCCATGTGGATGTCATGTATTCTTTTATACATGTTCTACTACAATTTTATTTCAATTCTAGTTTAATTTAGAATTGGTTAATGGACTGTCTAATAACTATAGTTCATTTTTTTTATAACACAAACCTCCTAACAAAATTTTCTCATACTTGAAACTGTTGAAGTATAAGGCTTGGAACTAGGATATTTTATTTGGTCTTTGTGAGGAATTCTGAGTAAGAATAACTCCTTTAGAATGAATGTCCAGTGTTGATAACTGGATCAGATGCATAAATGGTGTTAAAGTGTGTGTACGTGTGCGTGTGTGTGCATGCACATGTTGGGGTAGGAGGAGAGGCATCATTTATAAGCATGTTTTTCTGCCCTTAATATTTTTTCTTATACGTGCCATAGAGCAGTGGTGGGGAACCCATGGCACATGTACCACAGCAGGCACAGACAGCCCTCTGTGTGGGCATGGGAGCCGAGTGCGTGAGCTGTTTTTCTCTAAAGTAAGACCTCAGTCTTCAGGTTTCATTGTAATACTGACACTTTGTGATAAATATGTAGAGTTGTGGTTGCAGTTGGGTGCTTGGTCTCTAAAATTGCCATGGGCACTGCCATAGAGCCATTCTCTCATTTCTTCTTTCTTTCCATTCTTTCTAACACATTCACTAGATTTTTATTATAATAATTTTGAAAATTGTGTAATTATGAACAAGAGCAAATTCAAATCTAAAATAAAATATATATTGCAGCTTAAATGTGCACATATTTGTAGTTACCTGTCACTTAGTGATGGAGATTTTTTTTACAATGGGTGTGTGTTCTGAAAGAAGCATCATCAGGCAACTTCTGAGATGTGCAGGCATCACGCAGTGCACTTCTACATCCTGTGGTGACCACTGTGTGACTAGGTGCTGTGATCGCAGGGGACCATCATGTGTGCTGTCCAGTACTGGTCAAAGCTGTTCTTTCGGTAATGAAGGTGAGCATAGGTGATTCCTTTCACTCAGTGAATGATCAGCACCATCAAGAGCCTCTCTAAAAGCCCTTCTTTGTATCTCCAACGCATTCAGATTTGTTATTCCCTAGCAGAGAATTACTGCAAATCACTTCTACACTTAAGGGAAACCTAAAGAGCAGAAATACCTAACATTGCGGCTGAAACCCACTCAATTAGTGATGCAACTTGCTAGAGCATTTGAAACAAAAGTGGCTCCATCTCCAATTATAATAGAAAGTGCAGGCAGTCAGCATCAGAGCTTTGGACTGCTGAGAAACAATAGCAGAAGGTCATAATTTTAGCTTGTTTGTGGAGCTATAGTGAACTGTTTGCTTGAGATTCAGTCTCTAGTAAACAAGCCCCTCTAGACTCACTGGGAAAAGCCAGCTCACTGAAGCTGTTTGCCTAATAGGCTCAGGAAGAAAAGCGAGGCTGAAAGCTGCCAATATTTATATATGGTATTTGATGCAGTGGTTTTATCTAGCTCAAAACCAGTCAGGGGGAGACCAAGAACCTCAGTGGCCGGAACAAACAGAGTATGTATGAAAGTATTTAACACAGGCAAAGAGTCAGGGAATTTGAACACCTCCATCCTACTGTCAGCCTTTCCTGTCACTTTGAACAGTGTGCTACTTTTCAACTCAAAATATCTGCTGTGATTTTACAGTCCACAAGCAAATGATGTACAAAGGTTCAATTCATATCACAGGTCCATGAGAACAAAGAAATGTGAAGCTTGGATGAAGGTATTTCATATTATAACTTGTTTGCTTTTTCTGTGTTCACTAAACTTGAACCTCTTTTTTAAAATCACGATCAAAGATTATGTGTCACGTGGAGTGATTCCTTTAAATCTGACCCAGTTCCCATGTGGCAGCTATGGACACATCCATCCACAGTAGGTCCCAGGGCTTCTGTGCTGCCCTGAAGGTATATTAAAGTTGGAAGTTGACAGTGGGCTCTCTCTAGGTGAGTCATGAATTTTGAGGTTTGGTAATTACTGGTCTGACAGGATGGGGAGTTGCTGGTTGTAAGGTCATAGAATTTAAAAGGGTTAACTATAAGGTTCTCAGCTCTTCGCTGTATTCTCTCCCTGCTACTGATACTTCTCAACTATATGACTTCTCAGTGATATCTCCCATCTGCTGTCAAATTTCCAACTGCATTTTACCTCCATGCTCTACATAATTTAAACCCACTAATTTTCCACTTATGAGTTACAATTATTAATCCAACCTTAAGTAATTAAGAAAAACATACCTCTGTCTTACTTATAATTTGTTTTTCTCAGGCACCTGGTCTCAAAACCCTACTCTCTGCTTCAGTTACAGAATGACTGTCAGTTTGGTGCCCTAGCTCATCCACTCTGTAGCGCAGGCCCTCCCTAGACCTTGTTCTAGTGATAGCAACAGCCGGTCGCACCAATAATCCTGCGAGTGATCCCTGCTTTCTATTCTAACTCACTTCCATGTTCCTTAAGTGATTTTTCAAAACCATGTCTCACCATATATTTCTCTGCTCAAATGCTTTGTCCATATCACATCTGCAGCAGAGCAAGGTCCAGCCTCCTCAAAACATCAGCACCAAGCCCGTTGCTCAGGACTCCCACCTCTTTCTATCCCGGGAACCTGTGCCCGAGTTTACAGCGCCACCACATGCAATCAGTGCTCCCACATGTCTGTGCCTGGTTGTGGACTTGTGTTAGAATAATCTTTGTACAGAAATCCTTTTCACCCTTTAAGGACATCCATAAATGTTCCTCTTTCTGGGGCTTTTTAGTGCTCTCCACTTTCCCAAGCAGAATTTATAGTGCCTTGCTCATTGGACTTTTCCAGTATCTTAATAACAACATACATCAAACTGTAAACTTTTATAGCACCTGTATCTTTTCTTCTAGAATGAATGTTCCCTAAGTATATGCTTCTTTATGTTCATCATGGTACCCCAGGCTCTAATGGGGTGTCATTTACACACTAGGTACTTGATAAGTGTTTCTGAGTCAAGTCAGCTGGAATGACAAGAAATCTTTGTCCATATTTACACAGGGTTGAGATGCAGCACGTATGACCCCATAGGAGAAGCGATGTGCTTCGGTGGCATGAGGATGCCAGTCCAAGCAGCAAACAAGCTGTTATTCAGGCCAGGGCAAATGCCATACTGTGTGAATGGGACAATGATCCCTGTAGGTGCACGTACTTTTAAACTGTGCCACAGAAGTTTCATTAAGGGCTGAGCATTGTAGATAAAGGGGATGATAAAATAGAGTTAAGACGAGAATGAGGAAAAGACTCTCAGCTTAAGCACGTGATGCTGAGTCAGTGAACTCGGGAACACAAAAGTTTTCAGTATACATTTGACAGTATGTCGAATGGAGAAGGAATGAACTTTGTTCTGTGTGGCTTCAGGGGACAGATTCCCTAGTCACTGATGAAAGCTTCCAGGAGGCCAATTTTGGCTAAGTGATCAATAATGTATGCCATATCCTGAGGCAAAGTATGAGTTTCTTGTTATAGGAAGTGTGTAAAGAAAGGTTACGGAGTCTCATGTGGCAAGTCCAGGAGCTGATGAGCATCCATCTCAACTAAAAAGGCTTACATACCCGACAATTCTGGGTGCTGTACATTCAGGAGACCCTTCCTTAACGACTCACATAACATTTACAGTCAAGTTTTAGATGTACATTTTGATCCCCTGTCAAGCGACTAGATTTCTTGAACTCCTTTCTTAGTTCATTCTGGCTCTTGTTGTCACTGTCTGCTTCTCAGTGTAAGACAAACCAGTTAACTCTGAAATCCTGTTTTCAGAGCCTGTTCTAAGCTGTGACTTTAGAGGTGAGTGCTTCTGGTGACCGTCCCAAGCTCCAGTCTTCTTAGGAAATCATTCAGAAATAATGATTGTCATTTTGAACACTCTCTGTCCATTCAGGAAACAAATGATTCATCTTGGCACCCTGTGCGATCGTCTGTAGGCTAAAGGACTACTGTCAAGGGTTCTCCCACTGCTGAATCCACCAGCGTTACTTTTAGCCTGAAAGCTACTTGCCTTGATAAGATTAGCTATTCAAAACTTTGACAAGCACATATGTGGCACCACATTCATGGCACAGAAAAGACTCAAAGACCTTCCACTACTTTAACTCCTGAACTTTCTCTAAATTATTTCAGATGCACTTAAATACAGGTGCATCTGATTTCCCATAAGTAACATATTCAGATGGGATGTGTTAGTGTGATAGCTAGCCTCAGAACTCTGTGTTCTAGTTAAGAGTTTAGGAAGAATAAATTGAGAACAAATATTTGGAGAGAGTGTGGCTCTTTGTGTTTGTCCTTTAGTTGTATTGACAATTTGTGAGGTTATTCCATAGTCCATAAAAGTACCGTACTTCTGAGGATACTGGGAAAAAGTCATCAGCCAATGTAATCATTAACTGTACTATGTCACCTGATTTATGCACAAACAGAAGGTTCTCTTTTTTAGGATAAGCTCCACCCAGTCTGGTGTTAAATCCAGTCTCTTCTCTTAGTCTTTGGTCTTCTCTTTGAGGGTGATAGAGTATGTTTTGTCTGACCTCAGTCCACAGAGCTTATCAGAGTCACCTGTTGCCATATAATGGGTGGTGGAGCCCTTTGTTGCCAGAATGTTTTTAATTTATTTCTGAAAAATTTTACCTGTTTTATCTTTTAATTTAATTTTAGCTTCATCATAACAGCCTAGATCTACAAGTTGAAAGGACTTGGACTGTTAGGAATTTCAAAATAGAATGTTACCATATAGACAGAAGACCTTTTGCTCGTTTCTGGGGTTAATAATAAAGTGACCATAGACATGCTCCAAAATATATATCTTAAAAATTGAAATAGCTGTGCTTGCTGTATTCGTATAAAGATATTTTTTAAGCTTTGTCTATTCATTACAAAGATTAGACTCTGGATAATTTAATTATTAACAGAGTACTCTGTCTCAGTTCTTTAGAATAGATTCTGTAGAAAGCCACTTTTGTGTTTGGAAATTATAGCTCTTAATTAGTCATGTTTATTGTTATATTGAGATAATAATAAACCTTTACAGAATAAAAACTATAAATAGCTCTTCCTTTCCATCTCTCTCTCTTCTTCTCCTCTTCCCTCTTTTCCTTTTCTCTCTGTCTCTCTCTCTCACTCCCAAGGCCTTGCCAGTGCTAGGTAAAAGCTGTACCTCTAAGCGACATCCCACAGGTTTCTTTCTCTGTTGTCATTTGGAGAAAAGAAGATGAATGATTTTAACTGAATATCACTTTTGTGATCAAGTGTGAAGATACATATATATTCATTATTTTTGTGATTATTTGAAGAGCATTATCGTTATCTCAAATTTATAGTTATTGAATCTGAATTTACCAAGGATTAAGTTATCTTTCCCAAGGTCACAGAATAAAGGATTTGAACTCAAATCCATGTGGTTCCAAACTTGATATTTCTTTGTACTACAGTGTATTCAAGTAGTTAAACTTACTGTCTGTCGCCATGCCTCTTAACTAATGTTTTACTCTTGATATAGTACCACTATTAGAACATTGATATGCTTGTGGGTTATTGTGAAAATAGGTAGAATATAGAGATGTTGAAAGGGTAATTACTCCAATTTTAGTAGTGGTAACATTAGTGAATGGAGTTTCTAATAATGCAGAATGTAAAATAGATACATACAAAACAACAGTCTGTGCAGCTGGGTTTACTCTTCAGTACCTAATTTTAAAGCCTGTTACTTGCAGCTACAAGTATGGGTTCATAATTATTAACACTCTTGTATATTAGGGTTTTTTTTCAGTGACTGCTCACTCATTTTTCCACAATATTCCTCATTAATTTTTTTAAATCTGCAGAATATTATAGATGAACTTGTTAGTAAATTTTTAGGGATCAGAGTCTCAACTATGTACTTTAACCACAACATACAGATACTTGAACCGCCATGTAACATTATGACATGGAATAAAAATGACTTAGATTGAATATGGTGCGCCATGTTACTCCACTGGAGATAACTACTTACATATACAACTGCAGTCTAAGAGAAAAGTGAATTTTACACGTAACAGTTTTCTTCTCACGTTGTTCGATCAATTGAAATTGTCGAAACAGTACAAGCAGCAAAATGAATCTCTAGCAGGTTAACACTTTGCTTTAATCTAAATGAAAATGTTAAAGCTACTTTGCTCTGAATGTGAAAATTAGAAATGTGGTAATATTATAGAAAACTGCCCACTGCAGATGAAAATTTCATGATTCAACTTCTTTGGTTAAATTTTAAGCTAACCAAATTATAGAATGAGTTGAGTTCCATAGCCAAATTTGCTAGATCAATTTAACTGCCTATGTAGCCATTTTTAAATTGTATTGAAAACAGTATTAGAGTGACTACAGTAATGCCTCGGTTCATGAAAATAATTCTTTCCACGATCTGGTCACAAATCAACTTCATCATGAGCAGATCTCAGTTCAATGGTTAGATTCAATGTTGACCATATGGGAAAATCTGATTCAGTTTGAGACCAGAATCATGGAAAGAGTTAAGTTTGTGAACCAAGGTACCAGTATATTTTTTAAACATGTCATTTATATGCCCTGGGCACCTAAAATGTGGCTGGCACTCAATGTGAAAACTGATCAAGGGAAAAAACACAATGTATTCCATTATGTTTACATCCCACATTTTCTTTAGCTATTTGTTTGTTGACGGCTGTATAGGCTGCTTCCAAGATTGAGCCTTCATGAATTGTGCTACTGCAAAATATGATGCTGTAACATGATGTGTTGACTCTTTGGGGAAGATACCTAGCAGTAGAGTAGCTGGATCAAATGGAATTAATGGAATGCTACTCAACTCTAAAGAGGGAAACATTGGAAACATTTGAAAATGGTGTAAAATAAATACACCTGGAAAATAACTGAAATAAATCTGATACATAAGCTTAAATACCACATGGTATCTCTCACTTGAGTAAAGCAAAATAAAAATAGAGGACTGATAGAAAAAGAAGAGAAGACTTTTAATGCTAATGGAAAGTAATGTAGAAGAATGAGGCAAAAGAAGGGAGAAGTACAAAGATTTAAGGTGTGTCACATACATGTACTAACTACCCACAATGAATGTAAACATATGTAAGAAATGTGAACTAAACACAATCACAATAGGAGTAATGATGCAAATGAGAAAAGAGGATTTAGAAAAGAAGGGAGGGAGGGAGGAGGAAGGAGAAAGAAATTTAGGAAGTACGGAGCTGTCCTGTGTACGTGCACTTGCTCCCTAAAATAAATGTGAACTTAATGCATGGCAAACATATAAATAAAATAAAAATAACTAAAAATCAGTATATTATGTACCACTTTGTGCAATTCTAATTGTACATAAATGTCTCATAGAGCCATGGTAAGTAGGATGCTGTATAATAATTGTGTAATTTGTGGTACGTTGTAGTCCTGCGATAAATGTTACAGTATTAAATATATAGTAAAGGAAGTGGCTTTTATAGTAATTGTGCTGTGTTGAAACCAACAGTGAGGTACATACACACACACACACACACACATACACACACACACATGCACACACATGCAGCTGCCTTTGGATACACATTACGTAGTTTACATGCTGTTTGACCTCAGGATGCATCACCACCTGTCTTGCTTCAATTGACTTGCCTGTAAACTAGGAATTACACTATCTGAACTGAAAAGCAGAAGTTTAAGACACATCCTGCCTAGAAAACTTTTCTAAGACATTTGATGTTCATGAGGCAATGATAAGTATGATATAAATGGAGAAATTGTGATTTAAGAATAGGAGAATAGGTCTATGGTCTACAAGTACTTATTCTAAAACCATCCCCAGTGGTAATAATAAGAGATTCTAGAATAGTTATGGACTACTGAAACTAGAAACACTTTTCATTTGCTAGATTTGGAAATGGTGAGCCAATTAAATAAAATAAATTGCCCAAGGCCAGTCACAATTTCCAAGAGGGGAAAATTTCAATTAGAATTTAGGCATTCAACTGGTGATGAGCTTGATCAAGTTATTCTCACTGCATCAGTGATTTGGATTTTAAAAATGGCACAACAGACCTGAAGACAAATAAGGCTTTTAAGACATATGCAGTGAAAAAATGAATCTCTTTCAAAATGGATGATGTTCTGTACTCTTCTTTGCCTCCCTAGATAGCAGTTTCTATCTATCATTTAGGCAATATAGATCAGAGAGCAACATTTATAATTTTTCTAGGCCACTGCTCCATCTTCCTGTGCAGACAAATGGAGACATTTAAATTCCTATGATTTTATAAATAACACAGCATTAATATTTTTCTCGTGTTTGAAAACATCAAGTTTTTCCATTTTAACCTCCTTAGTGTACAATTCAGTAATACAAATTACAAATGCAGTGCTGTACAGCTATGACCGGTGTTTATTTCCTAAATTTTATCACCTGAAACAGAAATGTCATAGTACACCATTTTAGGAAATAAAATACATGGTGATTTTTGGAAAATCAAGATGGGCGACTGTATCATTTCCACATAGATAATGTGCACAGTGAGTTTATATTTCCCCATTAAATTCAATTTAAGCAAAGATTTTTTTCCTATGTTTATATTATGTCCCTTGGAGGCAAATTTCACATATTTGCATCTGTGCAGTCTTAACAGTTGCACACAATGCAGTGCAGCATTGGCTTCTGGTCAAGTGGTTGGATGACCTGAAATAATGATGTATCTTGAAAATAATGGCTTGGCTCATTTTAGTGCCTTTCATAATGATTACTGTTTTTATATGTTGTTTAATTGTTTAGAAATCTCTTTCTTTCCATAATGAATTACACCTGATGAAATTACTAGCATTACCATGTGTTTAACTGTGCCAACTATAGTCAAATATTATCATTTAAATGCTTAATTTGCCGAGTATAGGCAGCATAGTCAAGAGCAATTGAGTAAACAAGGAATGAAGCTGTTTTCACTATGTAGAATAGGTTTGCTCTTGTTGAATATATCACAGTTGAATTTTTTCTAGGAGAAAAGAAAGTCTTCAATCCAAGTCAGCTCTGGGAAAATCATTTTGTAAAATTGATAAACTGCCATTTTCCTTACTCAGTGATTCATCATTCATTTCTAAATTCTGAAAAGAATTGTTACAAATCTTTTCTGTAGTATTATTTGAAAATCTACCTTATGTATGATAGATCAAGTCAAAATAATTATGTGTGTGAAACTAGTCTGGGTTAAGGGGAATCATATTTGATGTTACTAATTTTCACACTATTTCACCCATAAAAATTCTTCTAGCAGCAAAAGTTTTATTGCACTGTATTTCAGAGTCTCTAATTTATTCATGGGATAAATGTTTCATATAATGAATTTTCGAGTAAATGTATTCTGAAATTCATGCATAACCACGGCTGCTGTAAAACTATAAAAATTTGGTTAAATTTGAGGCATTTCCCCATTCCCCTTGAAAAGTGTAATGGAGAAACTATAAGATTTTATGGTAATGAAGACAATATTGTTCAGCTTTCCTTTTTATTCAATATTTCCTTTTTATTGAGTTAAACCATTATCCCAATTAATAACTTTCAATGGAGGCAATTCATCAACTGTGGAGATGTATTACTACTTTTAAAGGGTTGTGTGTGCTAGGCCCATTTGCTGTCATTTGACACAAGCCTCTTGATGGAGAAATGGGTTTTCTTTTGTCTTCTGAATATTTCTTGTGCTCATAATTCAAGGACTCTCTGACATTTGCTCTTGTATGTGCCTTTTTCCCTTCATTTGTTCTCTGCCCCATCTACACATATGGATTTTTGTAGCAGTATTGATGGTGATTACTCAACTCAATGGCAAGGCCCACTCTGTGACCATTGGTCAGAGTCATCTCCCTGCTGTGGTTTTTATGCCATAAGCAGAAATAAGAGCAGTGGTTTCAAAATATCAGTCATACCTATTTCTATCTTCACTTGTAAAAATTAAGCTTTGGTTACCAGGGATTTTATTCTAGGGGTAGTTCACCACACTGATAGAAATGACATAGAATTTGGAAGTATGGAATATACTTTTATGAAGACCAGGAATCCTTAAGACTTGGGAATCAGTGTACAGCAAACACATAGAATCATATTTATAATTAAATTCATTTAAAAACACTTTTAATAAATAATGTTGGGAAAAGTATCTACATTTATAAGATTGAATCTGGACCCTTATCTTACATCATGCACTAAATTAAAATCAGAGTGGATCAAATTTCTTTCTTTTTTTTTTTTTAGGTTTTTTGAGACAGGGTCTCACTTTGTGGTTCAGCCTCAAACTCACATCACAGCAATCCTTCTGCCTCTGCCTCCCATGTGCTGGGATTACAGGCATGAGCCACCACGCCTGGCACTGTCCTATGTGGTACTGATGGCTGCTGGGCGTGAGTCTCCACGCCCAGTATTGTATGTGGTTACCGGGAATCGAACCCAGGTCCTTGCACTTGCAAGACAGGCGCCGGAACCACTGAGCTATATCCCCGGCCCTCAAATTTCTAAATGTTAAAGCAGACACACTTAATCAGCTGGAAGATAAAATGGATACTTTTTCTTTTTTTTTAAGTTTTTTGAGACAGGGTCTCGCTTTGTAGTTCAGGCTGGCCCTGAGCTCAGCCTCAAACTCACATCACAGCAATCCTCCTGCCTTTGCCTCCCTAGTGCTGGGATTACAGGCATGAGCCACCACTCCTAGCACTGTGGTATGTGGTACTGATTGCAGCTGGGCGTGAGTCTCTACGCCCAGTATTATATGTGGTTAGCCGGATCGAACCCGGGTCCTTGTGTTTGCAAGACAGGTGCCAGAACCACTGAGCTAAATCCCCAGCCCAATAGATATAACTTTTGAAGACATAGGCATAGGCAAGGTCTTTCTGTACAAAACCCCAGTTGCACAAGAAATATTACCATGAGACAACAAATGGGGTAATGTCAAATTTAAAAATAAAAGAAAAAATAGTACAGAAAAAGAAATTGCCAAAGGAGTTAAGAGAAGAACAAGAGAATGGGAAAAAAAACACTAAGCTATTCCTTGGATAGGACTAATATCTATAATATATAAAGAACTCAAAATAATAGATATCCTCTCAAAGAGCAAATTTTTTGAGACAAGGTATTGCTCTGTAGTCTAGACTGATCTTTAATTCACAACATAGCCAAGGCTGGCTTTGAATTTGTGGCAATTCTCCTGCCTCAGCCTCCTGAAGAATGTAACATTTCAAAAGCCTGGAGTTTACTCTTCTCGAGACAGTAAAGAAGATCTTTTATTCTAGGAGTAATGACAACATAAATCATTAACATAATATAGTATACACTCTTGTGTTTAGAATTGTTTTGCAGTTTGGAATCCTTCTCTGAAAGATACTAGTGGTCAACATTGAAGGATCAATCCTTCCTTCAATTAAAAATAAGAAAAATGTCAGCTATTAGGTATCGTTTTGAATGAGTACAATCAGAAATTCAATGTGTAAGGTAAGGTCCCATATTCAGAGAGGGGCTGTTGTGCATTCATATACATTTATTTCATTTCACTCATTCTTTGATATTTACTGTGTACTTCCTATGTGCCAGTCACATCTTTAGGCAGCAGAGATATAGTATGGAATAAAAGAGGCAGGAAGATGCCCTATTTATCCTTACAAACACATATATAAAATGCAGGCTGCTGATGAGATATGTTGAAGACACTTAAGTAAGGAGGGGGTTGGGATGGGACCGGACTCGGTTTCTAAAAGAGTGCTTAGAAGCGTGGGGCAGAGATGGGGCAGAGACTTGAAAGAAGTAAGTCAGCAATCTAGGAATTGTGTGTAGGAAGAGCCTTGCAGACAAGGGCAATTGTAAGTGCTAAGGCTGTCTGAGCGATAGGAAGCAAGCTAGAAAGGGCAGAGCAGGACGTTGGATAGGGAGAATGGTAGGGCTTTGGGCATGGAGGTAAAGGCTGGTTAGATTTGAGGTAGGGATCAAGAGTACCTTACAGGCCATTTGTTTTTACAAGTCATTATGTTTTACCCTAACTAAGATGATGGATATACAGCATAGGCCTGCGTGAGTATCAGGAGAGCACTACCCTTGTGTGGCTTTTTGGTGGATTCACAAGTATGTCACATTTAGTCCTTTTCAATGACATCCCTTAAACTGGGCTGATGGGATTTCATAAAACCCTTGTCTCCCAGGGCTAGCATCTTCCTTTAGCAGTGGGAGAAGTTGACCTTGCAGCGAAAGATGTGTAGCGTTCCATTTTGTATAGAATTAACAGTAGACCTCACAGGAAAACCCTCTGGGATACAATTTCCAGTTCTTCCTCTTCTACCCACGAGCAAAATTTCTAGCAATACATCCTGTTGTCAGATTACTTTCAGCCAGCTTACTGATAGGCATCTCAACCATCCATTCTCTCCATGGGCGGGAATGAACTTGAAAGAGCTGAGCAGTGATTGACTCTGAGTTCCCAAATCAATGTGAGCTAGTAAGTTCCCAAACAGAGGAGCCTGAGAAGGATGCAGACAGACAATTGAAAAATTGGCCTTCTCAGAAATGTAGGAAAGAAATATTTGCAGTCCCGAAGAGTATATTTCCTAGTAGCATGTCTTATTGAGGCCCTATTGTGATAAATGTGTTAATCTTAGTCTGTTTTAGAAATTCAGTTATAATGGTTCTTTCAGGATATGAAAATGCAAAGAAGTCAATCTTGGTGTGACCACATGCAGGGAAGCATGTTTTAAATTACTATAATATAATTGATATATGCTGCCATCATTTGTGACCCAGGTAATAGTGCAGCTAAAACAATTTCAAGTGGGTCAAGACATCCCAAGAGTACTTGCTGCCGTTCTATACAAATCTCCCAGCAATGTGCTTTCAGTCCTGTAAATCATGTTAGACTCAATGAAACCTCCTGCAAGAGCATTCCATTTCTATGATGCATTTAACTGCAGTTGTTGACACGTTGTATCGAGATTGAACAAATATGTAAACTTTTGATTAATCACTGTGGTACCAAGGAAGATAAAATAAACAGACTACAATTCTTGTAAGATCCATTGTGTATGTCTCTCTATATAATTAATTACCCTCTAATTATTCAAAATATTCTCCCCTCTACATTGTTTACCCTTTTAGGCTAATATTTGCATTCATTTTTACT
The DNA here is from genome assembly GCA_004026965.1 of Petromus typicus. Classification (NCBI taxonomy): domain Eukaryota; kingdom Metazoa; phylum Chordata; class Mammalia; order Rodentia; family Petromuridae; genus Petromus; species Petromus typicus. The sequence goes on from PVIR01013445.1 coordinate 14,970, forward strand.
TTGTGGATTTATTTTAGGATACTTCTTTTTCCTATAGAAATCTCTGAAATTCAAGGCTGACGTAGGGTAAGACTGTTCATCCTTTTTATTTTTGTTACTTTGGCACATTTAAGTTTAATTTAAATATAATGCTAGTTTAATTCCATTCCAACAGATTTAGAGACAGGGAGTGTCTACTCTGTGCAACACGCTATGTGCAGAAATTGTGCAGCTTCTTTAGAATAAACCAGTATCCACTATAGGCGGAATACAAAAAGGTTACTCATGACCAGTGATTGACTCGACCACCAGGGCTTCTCAGAGAGAACCATGAGGTGTTACCTGTGGTGGGTAGCAGTCTATAGATATAGACTTTGGAATCCAAATGGTTGAACTCAGTGGTCATTACTCTAAGCACAAAACTGTGTAATTGGCTTCCTAGAAACTAAGCTGCCAACACTGCATCAAGATTCATCTTCTAAGTAGACTCCCCCAAACACTGAACTGTCCAGCTATTACCACTGAAGTCCTTTGTCAATGGCTTTTATCTATCACATTCTACATGGACTTTAGAAGACTTCCCATACTGTAATAATAGTCCTTTGCAATGTACAGCCTGTGATTACAAGTTGAAATACATGGATACTTTTCAAAGCATGTTCAGGTCACTAACTTCTTACAAGTGCAAGTTTTGAGGTAGAGTCTAATTGTTCCCACTTTAGAGCTGTAGCAGCTGAGGCTCGGGGAGAAAAGGAAAACAACATGAGACACAAAGCAGGAGAAGAAAAGTATAACCTCTGCTATGGCTTTTGTTGTTTTCTTGCTTACTTTTCAAATGCTGCTGTGATCATGAGAATTTCAGCAGAATGTCCCTGTGGCAGATTTGTATCCTGCCCTGACACAGATTTTACTAAACCCAAGACCCTTAGCAACTGGGAGCAGTACAGTTGTCTGAGATGAGATGATGAGCAATTCCAGCAAGCACAAAGTCAAGTTCAAATAAAGCTGCTACTTGGCAGTCTCTTTTTCTAGGGGTCCAAAAGTTTCACCGCAATCATCTTTTCTGATTTCTCCACAAGGAATGATGACCCCACACATTTAAAAGAATTTTGATTACACAAGGAACACAGGGAAACTCTATCTTAAACACAAACATTACAGAGAGGCCTTAAGTACCATTTATTTCTGACTGAAATGTTTTCCTTTCTGCCTCTGTAGATAAAAAAAAAAAAAAACTATATGAATTTGCTGCTTTTCAGGCATTATTTCTTTTTTTTTTTACTTCCCCTTTCTTATGCTTCTTCCTTTTCCTCTGCTGTTCCTCCTCTTCCTTTTCTTCTCTCAGTCTCTCTTTCTCCTCTCTCAGTTTATGTATGTAACCATAACAAAATGTATGATTGCATTTTTGTGTAGGTGCATTTTTTTTTTTACATAAGTGTTTGCCTTTTTCATTTAGCTATGTATGGGAATTTGTCTGCTCTAACTTGGCCTTATGAATAGCTGCTGAATTCCTTGTTATATAATGCACTGTTTATTACATCAGTTCCACATTGATAGACACTGAAGTTTTCCCATTTTTTACTCTTGGAAACACAGCTGCAATTGATGTGCTTCTGTGCCACTCCCAGTGTCTCCAGGGAAGTGTCAGAAAATCAAACTTCTGACCATATGGCTCCACTTTAAACAAGTCTTTTATAGGATCAGTCAACTAAGATGAAGTTTTTCTTCTTAACTTCTTATTCCTAGTTACATACTCGGTCTTTTGTAGAAAAGAGGGGTCTCTAAGTTTGCTGTTACTGAGTCTGTGTATATTTTGCCATGTATTCGCAGTGGCAGGCTAGTTCCTGTCTGAGACCACTGTAAATGACTCTGCTGTTTTCTTGTATGGCACTGGGGTTATACACAGGATGGAATTTCAAAGCGCAAGGACCTGCTCTCTTGGTTAGCACTAATGGAAATAGCCACTGCCTACTGTTCCTCCCTTCCTGCTCTACTACTGCATGCTGGGATCACCTTCTTCCCTTTATTTTAATCATGAATAGTCACTGACCACTCCTGTTTGCCAGGTATTGTTTTGACTTGGGAAATTATGAAATAAAACAAGTCCTTGCCCTTGGGGAAATTAGATAGTAGAACAAAGAGACAAACGAGGCATAATAAGGAAGGTACATCATATGTCCAGAGGAAAAACAGCCTTATAGTTCCACAACTGGTTAAAGAGATCGTAAGACTCAACAATCTTACCCCTCAGTGTTCCTCTAAAAATGTTGAAAATACATATCCTGGCATAAACTTGTACACAGTTGTCCATGCCTGCATTATTCATGATAGCCAAAAAGTGACAGCATCCCCAGTGCCCATCAGTGGAGGAATAGATGCATGAAATGTCATCCGTCCATACAGTACAATTATAAATTATTCAATCACAAGAAAGAAATGAATTGCTATAACATGGATGTACCTTGACGATAGTACTCTATGTGAAAGAAACCAGAAACAAAGGTCATAGATTGTATGATTTCATTAATATGAAACACCTAGAAATAAAAAGTCCAAGGAGACAGTAAATGAGTAGTTGCCAAGAGTGGTAGATGGAAATAGAGAATAAGCACTTATTAGGTCTAGGGCTCATTCTGTGTGATCTAAAAATTCTGCCTTTGGTTAATAGTGAATGTGCCCAGTGCCACTGAATGAGACACACTTTATGTTTGGGTATAGTACCTGAATTTAACCGAAGCACAGCAGTTGAGGGAATTTTAAATATGGAGTCTAGTGGCACTGTTAAAGCAGAGTACCACTGAGAAGTCACCAGGTGTACTGATATCCAGCAGTTGGCAATTTTCCATAAAGAGGGGAGAGGGAGTCTTACCTGGCATATTCAAAGGACAAGAAGGAGCCAGTCTGCCTGGAAGTGAGTGACAGAGGGAGGGGTCATGGCAATGGAAGTCAGTCTTATGAATTTTTTCTTGATTTTCCCACTGTGGGCTTCTCAGTATTTATGATTGATAGTCTTCATGTACCTGCTATTGTAGAGAGTACTCACTGTAATTGGCCCCATTCATTTCCCTGCCTGAGAGTAGCATTTATTATGGCTGTGGCAACAGGGAAGAAACAAAGAAGGAACAAAAGTTGAACAATCATGTCTAAAACACTCTGAGCCCAAGGATGTGGTCATAACATGCCCTCTTTTAAGTAAGGAATTCCTTCGAATGACACATTCCTTTAGGTCTTCTAACATAGTATGAGTTGTATGTCTCTCTTAGTAGCACCTTCTACTATGTAACGGGATGTATACCAACCTGTGATAGCATCAATGAAAAAAGGCAAATATTAGCAGGCGTTTAAAAGGAATATTATTTTAGTGACTCTGTATGTCTGAACATATTAGACATGCAAAAGAAAACTGACTTTAGTGTTACATTCCTCTGTTCTCTGAGGCTGTTGAAGAAAAGAGAATTGTGAACTCTCAGGCTGTCTCTGATACCATGAAATTAATGTAAGACTGATGTTTCCTACAGATACAGAATTGAGGGAAGTAATGAAGTAAACAGGGAAAAGCAGTAGCTTTAGGAACAGAAGCATATATTTAAGTCTAAACTCTTGTATTTATAATCTGTATAATCTTCACAAAGTCCTTAACTTGAGAATTATAGGTTCTTCATCTTCAAGCAAGAGATGACCACACCTCCCATAGCCGGTCTCACTGGCCCATCAAAAGGTTCATATGACCCAATGGTGTAAAATGCTTGGAAAAGTACAGTTTGCTTATGTAAATGGAAAGTGATGCCATTAGCCATCAGACATAAAAGCTGTCATTTGGAAAACCTAAAGCCCTCTTTGGTTTCTCTATATGGAATCCAAGTGTGTTTACATACTTATTTGTAAGGTTCTACTTTCTCTAGCTCTGTATCTTTAGTTCTGGCAAGAGCTGTGCACAGAAAGTAAGTAGCCAGGCCTAGGGAGTGACTAGATGGACCAGCTAGCTGTGTTGCTAAGGGTCCTCTAGGAATACTCATTTACAGTGCCTTAGGATTGACCATGAGCACTGGCCAACTGAGACTTTGATACATGATAGTTCTAAGACTGGACAAAGGAAGCCAAAAGACAAAACAAAACAACAACAACAACAAAACAATTAAAGTTAAAGTGAAGCCAGTTTGTTTTGTTTATTTTTTAGAGTATATTGGTGCATTTTATGTATACATTATTATCACATTCAACATTAAAAATTTGTACCTGTACATGACATATCTTGATTCACATTTTTCCCTTTCCCCTGCCCATCCTACCATCCCCAACCCCCTATAAACATAAACTTGATTTCCATTTTTTACTATCGAGTTTTTTCTTTCCCTTCTTTATTCTTCTTTATTTATTTCTCCCTATCTCCACTTCCTTTTTCCCTTTGAACCTTTTCTTCCTATTTCACAGTTTCTATCATGCACTCCTAGACTTCATTTACACCTTCAGTTTCTCATACTACAGAAATGATACACCGTTCACACATCCATATCTTATTTATTTAACTTATGAGTATGTCCTCAAGATATATCCATTTGAGTATAATTGACTCAAATTTACCATTTTTTATGGCTGAGTAATACTTTGTTTTATTTTTTTAAAATACATCTTTATCCAGTCTTCTGTTGATAGGCATATGGGATGTTTCCAATATTTAGCTATCACAAACTGAGCTGCCATAAACACAAGTTCACGTATGTTGTTATAATATGAATCTTTTAATTCTTCCATATATACACCTAGCAGGGAAATAGCAGGGTCAAATGGGACTTCTAATCCTAGCTTTTTTGAGGAATCTCCACACTGATCCCCACAGTGGTTGCACCTCGCACCAACAGTGGAGAAGGGTTCCTTTCTCCCCACAACCCCACCAAATTTGTTGCTGGCTAATTCTGAAATGGCAGCCATTCTTTGTAGAGTGAGATGGAATCTCAGTGTTGGTTTCATCTGCATCTCTCAAGTGAACAGCGATGAGGAACATTTCTTCATATGCTTCTTAGCTGCCTTTATTTCTTCATCTGAAAGTATCTATTCAATTCAGATGCCTATTTTTGGATTGGGGTCTTTAAGTTTGGGTGGGCTGATTTTTTAAAGTTCTTTATATATTCTAGATAGTAGTCCTTTTACTGAGGAACAGCTGGTAAATTTTTTCCCCAACTTTTAGGTTGTCTTTTCACTCTGTTGATGGTTTCCCTTGCTGTGCAGAAGCTTTTTAGTACCTAGAACAGACCCCATGTGAGTTATACCAGTTCTGAAAAGTAAAGTAGACAGTCTGGGCCACTGATGTGGGTTTTACTTGTGAAGACCCAAAGGAAAGGTATAGTGATCTGTCCATATATCCCAGATGACAAATTGCTTCACCCCTCTTTGTTGGTATCTAAGTTTCTGAAAGTCACGCCAAACTCCAGTAGGAAGGAAGGCAGTATAGATAAGCTGCACAAGGCTTCCCTGCAGCCAGTACCTTGGCAAGCAGCATTTCCCCCTCTTTGCACTTAATGTGATATATTGGTCATAGTGACGCTTTTCCATTGGTTTTAAAGTGTCTGAAACATTGTTTGAAATGCAATTACTTCTCTTCAAAGCAAGGAGACTGAGATTAGTACCAGTTAAAGACCTCTGGATGGTAAACGTGCTGTCCTTTGTAGACCTAAGGGAAACCACAACATAAGGAATTGGATCTGAGTCCTTTAGCTTGGAACGTGGATAGAAACAAACCAAAGGTCATTCTGAGACCTCACTGCACAATCACCTCAGTGTTTTCATCCACAAATAAATATTATAGGCCCTGCCTCACACAGTGGTTGCGAAGATCAAAATAAAACCAAGCACACTTACCTGCCTCAAAATAAAATAAAGATAGAAAGAGGCTGAGGATGTAGTTTAGTGCAAAGGCCTTGAATTTACTTTCCAGTAAAACACACACACACACACACACACACACACACACACACCCTCACACACATTCCTTCATTTCTTCCTCTTCTTCCTTCTATTTCTTCTTCCCTCTATTCCTTCCACCTCCCTTTTCCTCTCCTCTTCCTTCCTTTCATCAACCATTTATCCACATACATGAATATATTTAATATACATCTTAACAATTCTTTCTTGATTTCCTCACTTCAGGCTTATAAGTATTTATGGTTGATAGTTTATGGATGTGTATGAGGGCACAATGTATATGATATTCTTTCATGCTTCCTATCTCATATGTGAAATTAAACACCAACATTGCCATCAATTACTGCCTTAAAAATAGTGAAAGCATGTTTGTTAGTAATATTTTTATAATAACTATATAGACAGATATTTGTCATGCTATTCTGCCTCCCACATCTTCATTCACAGAAGAACATTTTATTTACATTGTCAAGTACGAGGGTGGCAATTTAAGTGAGACTTGCAATTTATCACTTGCTTTGCTTTTCAAGGCAATTCCTGAGAGTTGCATTTTTTTTTCTGAAAATGGATTCAGTATCATTCCTTTGAAATGTATGTTTTCAAGAATGTTCAGAAGGAAAAAATGCATATATGCCTATACAATATATTTATTTATATCCTGATTATATACTACCTCCCTCTGCACCCCTGGGATATTTTTCTTGCCTCAAGAAGCTGAGTTGATTCCAATCCACCAGGGTTTACAATGTGTCTAACCACCTCCTGACTTTCCAGGCATGAGCCTGTTATCTATGCATAGAGATTCATCTGACCAGGTGCATAGCAACTTTCTTCTGAGTGTGCATTTCACAATCAAAACAAGACATCCCAAGATGTGAAGGAAACTTTAATGCAAAAGAAGCAACAGAAAACTGAACAAAATTAGGCAAAGCTAAAAATCTTGAGCACAACGGTGACAAACAGATGCTTTGGATGGGGCACAGCTCACTTTGCTGCTTATCTGTTGTATGACATCAGGGAAAGTCATTCTTTAAGCTTCAGTTTCCTCACTTATAAAATGGGTGTGATATTGGCCCTGAGTCCTTGTGGCGCTGTGAGTCTCAAATAAAATAACTGTCTTTCAAATCACTAGAGAGAGAGAGCACAGAATGATGCACATCAGTGGAGTCACTTGTTAAGTGGAAGGAGTTACTAGTATTGTTCCATGGGATAGATTGTCTGTCAATCTGTCGTCATTGGGATGGCACTACCAGGCTAGGAGCAGCAGTGAAGGGGAGCAGAGAACTATGGGGTGAGGATTGTTTTATGATTTCTCAGGATAAATAAGCTCAAATCTGAGGAAACAGAGTAAGTATCCTAGAGGAAGCATGATTTCATCTGGGTTAACTCACACATTTGTTAGGGCTACTGTGACAAAGTTTCAAAAGAGCAGATGGCCTAAATAACAGAAATGTATTAACTCACACTTTGGAGGCTCAAAGTGCAGAGTCTATGGGCTGGCCCAGCCATGGTCCTTCTGAATCCCTCAGCTTTCCTTATCTCTTCCAGAAGTTAGTAGCCCCAGATGCTGCTTGCTTTGCAGCTGCAGCATATCAGTCTCTACCTCTGTAATCAATGATACATTGTCTGCATATGCTGCATCCAGGTTTACCTCCTCTTAGAAGGACACTAGTCCTACTGGATTAAGAGTTTACTCTACTAGAGTATGACCTCATTTTAGCATCAATAATTACATGCGTGATGGTCCTATTCCCAACTAAGGTCATATTCACAGGTGCCAGAGGTTAGGACTTCATCATACCTTTTGGGAGATAGCTCAGCTCAGAGATGATTAAGATCCTAGAGTGTGTTACCTGCTGGGCCTCATCCAGAAGGACTGGCAGGCAAGGCAGAGGAACAAGAGCTTCGGGGGTCACAGAAAGCGAGGTTTAGAAACAGAAAACCAGGATTTTGAACAGTGAGTTAGTAATGACGAAGTCCTGGAGAATGAGCACAGTGATCTGAGTAGCTGGACTTCTGCTGATTGAGGTCTCACTGGCTCTTTGCCTTACATTCCTACTCAGAGAATGGCTCACTAGCACCCAAGCCGAGGTACAGAGTGGGCTTTGTGCCTTCCTTGCCTTCTGTGAGATACCCTGACTACTGTCCTTTAGGTCAATCTTAGTGTTCCATCAAGCTGGCCTCTCCCAGCTTGCCTGATGCTAGGAACATTGTGGCTATGATTACTTTCTGTTCTCTGCTTCCTGCCTCATGTACTATGTAAGTCTGAACATGTCAGTCCCCTGTCAATATTCCTTTAAAGATTGCTCAGCACTTGCATAATAAAAAGCAAAGTCCTTAGATATAGCACAGAGCCTTCAAGTGCTTACCCCGTCCCACTGGGCATCATTTCCCTAGGCATAGGCATACTTCATTGCCACCAGTGGAGCTACCTAGAATTTGTAGCACCTTTCCTACATTGTTCTGTGTCCTGACTCATTATCATTTTGTACCCTGCTCCCCAGAGCAATGCCTACTTCCCTTCTCACTTTCCACTATCTTTTTGCTTCTTCCTAATCTTTACTGTACAGCTAGTAGCAACCTTCAGAAAGCCTACTTTGACTTGCTTTGTGGTCTGGGTAAGTGTTTCATGAACATGGAGTTTGATTAGGTTCTACCTGGTAGGTGGCACCATGCACTGAAGTTGCTGGTTAGTGTGCTTGTCCACACTAACACTCAGGGAGTGTTTGAGAAGGCCTATGGCTTGTGCCTCTCTGTAACCCCATGCTGAATGCTGGGCCTAGCCCAGGGCTAGAGGCCAAGAAATGTTCCTCGGATGGCAGTGTAAAGGCAACAGGCAGGCCTAACTCATGGCCTGGGAGTTGCCCCTGAGACAATTGGCCCCCTATTGTCATTTGACAAAAGTGCAGGTAGAAGCATCTCGGTGGCCTACATTGTGACAAAGGAGGACGTGAATGCAACTGAGAGATAAGGGAGCAAACTTTCTAATTATGGCGCAAAGGCCAGGCATTTGGTGGGGATCTGACAGAGATCATATGGAGTGCTCATTTTCTCTATTTCAATTCACCTTTTCCCAAAGTGTAATTATTGAGCATACATTAGACAAAAGAGGGGGCGTAAAGAAACTCTGAGTAGACAATCGCTTTGTAAACATCTTGTGATAGGTGGAGATGGCTATTAAACAGGAATGCTCAGTACCAACTGAAGCTCAGGCGAGTTTAGCCAAGCAAATCAATGCAAGTTAATCTTTCAGTGTCAGCTGGCTGAGTTTTGGACTAGTGATGAATGCCTTGACTGGAAAGATGAAATGCTGGAATGCCAGCCAGTACTCTGACAGCTACAGATGGTGCCAATTACTGCCAGTGGAGCCTGTCCTGCTGTGAGCCCAAGATGTCTGATTTGTGGCCACAGGAAAATGAAAAAGAGGCCTTCCAGCTGGGTCTGTCACCTGTCCTTTGTTGTTTTGTAACCAAAATTGCATTCATGTGTGATAACTTTCTTTTTGGTGATAGTGGTTGGGGCAGTGAGCATGAAAAGGGGGCAGCGTTACTCATGTTAATTATACAGTTGTGCTAATTGCCAAGCATATGCCTGATAAGGTGGAGCAAGTCACTTACCAAGGTTGGCCACATCCCCATGGGTTATTTCTAGCAAACAAAAGACTTGCTGGGAATCATCCTGGAATATGGACAGAGGCAAATGAAAATATTCCAAATGCTCATGGAAATGCTCATGCAAACTCCATGGGAGTTTGTGTTCACAGTATCATTTTGTATAACATTTGCAAGGGGAGGGGGGAAGATTGTGGTAGTAGGAGCCCTCTGCTACTGCTCTGTAGCCGACTTCAGAACTAGAGACTTCCCATGATTAGGCCACAGCAGCATATGAAGCCTGGGTGCATCTTTGGGGCTGATGGCCCAAGGTCTCTGCTTGCCCCTTTCTCTGGGAGAGTAGATTTCACTTACACTGTGAACATCCCAGAATGAAGATGTGTTAATATAATTTGCACTTGCACCATAAGAATAGCAATATAAAAATTTCTAAAGATAACATCACCGGCACACCTTTTTTATTGACAAGCATACCTGTTTATTGACAGCTTTGAATCCTTAACTTTCTAACAAACTTGCTCTAGAAGTTGTACTAACCAGTTTTACAAATGAAGAGCCTGAGTAATAGAAATGTTTAATGGTATGATGAAGTCCACGAAATTGCCAAGTGATATTACCTACATTTGAATGCAGTTTTCCAAACCTTAGGAATAACTATGTACAAGAAGAGAAGATCATCTTTTTTCTGTGTTAAGTTCAAGGGTAAGATGTTTGATTAATATTGGAACAAGAGTAAAGCTACCTTTTTGTTCTTTACTTTTTTTTTTCATGTTTAGTAGTACATAATGATTACATTGTTTGTGGAACAAAGGTAAAGCTACTAACATCAGGCTGGTTAGTAACAGTGGAATAGCAATGGGAGTCAGAAAGGCAGCAATGACAGTAATTGCAATCATTTAGAATTTGATTATTATTACTAGTACACAAGTTTAGTAATAAACTAAATAGGTCACTGTTAAGTTCTAAAATTCTGTCCTTAGATAAGGATTAGATGCTGTGATAGTTTTTCGTGAAGTAGATAAAGAGACAGCATCACCTAGCAACAAGGAGTTTGAGTTGGGAAGAGACATTAGTGCACCCCAGGTGCTGAGTCTAGGGTGGCACTGGCCTCAAAGACCCAAAAGGGAGCCACTGTAGTCAGACCCAGGCATAATCCCATCAGTTCCTGGAGAAGCCTTCCAAAATGAGGTGTGCAGTGGAGAAGCCAGTTCCAAAACCGCCCCAGGGAACGCAGAAGTACCATCACTTACACAAGGCCAAACCAGCTCATCTGTGCTCACCCAGATGTAGACCTCCATCCCGTGTGGTTTCCTGGAGGAAGAGAGAGTACTGAAGTTCTTCTATTGGGATTAGTGGGTACAGGTTCTGGATCTAGAATATCACATACTCCGAGAGAAGACCATCCCTTCATCCATGTAGCATGGAATTCAAATAGATTCCAGTGGCCTCCAGAAATGCTTCTAGTATTTAATGCACTGTCTTAAAAGGCATTCCTTCTGACCTGCTGGGGAAGTAGTAATGCAACATAGGTCCCAAGGTGATTTAGCTCACTAAGCAGAGATGGGCACCTGCAGAGAAGTTTTACTTTCCTACCAGAAAGCTCCTTCAATAAACTTGCAGTGCATTTCTTCCTTTTTCTATTTTCTTCTTTTCCATGTTTTTCCATATTCAATGCAAAGCATCATTTATTGTACCTGTATATTTCTTTCTGCCTTTGTGATATTTAAGGAGATTTGTCTATAGATACTTGTGATCTGTAATTGATTTTTTTGCCAACAAAGTCAGGTGGTTATAAAAACTTCGGTAACTCAAAATTATTTTGTTTATAAGTATTGAGACTTTTTTAGATAGATTATCTGAGCCACTTTAGTTTACATTCATTATTTCTTAAAATGTCCAAGGGTATCTCTTAGACTATGCAAATCTAAATGATTTTCTATTTTTGGGTGAATTTGATATATAAAATATATACTGCTTGAAGGGGAATAGGCCAGTTGTTCTCAGTAATGCCCACATAAGTTCTGTCATAAGAGCACCCAAAACCACTGAGAATTCATTGATCTGCAAGAAGCACTTACAGGATTTAAAGTATAGTTGAGCTCATGGCCAATTTCATGACAGAGGGGAGCAATGACAGAACTGAACAGTGAATGAACATAACCAATCAGTAAAGGACAAGGCACATAGGCAGAGCCTGGAGACCCATCTGCAGGTTCCCTTTATTCTTTCCTGAGGGGCTAAAAAGCCTCACACACCCTGCGGCAGTAAAAGTACTGAACTATCTTTGTTCAAGAAAGCCTGTTTTAGACTTAACACCCAAGGTTTTCACTAGGCTCCGGTCACATAGGGTCCAGTCTGCCCAGTGACTGCTAAAATTTCAGAGTCTTGGGGCCGCGGATTTAGCTCAGTGGTTCCGGCACCTGTCTTGCAAACACAAGGACCCGGGTTCGATCCCCAGTAACCACATACGATACTAGGCGTGGAGACTCACACCCAGCAGCAATCAGCACCACACACCACAGTGCCGGGCATGGTGGCTCACGCCTGTCATCCCAGCACTCGGGAGGCAGAGGCAGGATTGCTGTGATGCGAGTTGGAGGCTGAGCTCAGGGCCAGCCTGAACCACAAAGTGAGACCCTGTCTCAAAAAGAAAAAAAAAAATTCAGAGTCTTAGAAGAAATGTCCATAACTTTTAGAGCCCAAAGTGGTTGAAACAGCTTTATCACTTAGGGAAAGTTTCTCCTCCCTTTCCCTCCATGTAAGGAACTATTTCCCAGTCAAGCATTCAGACTGCAGCCCAGGGCCAACCTTGGGAGGTAGCTTTTTGAATGAAAGCAGTCATGGGACAGCTGCATGGTGTTAGCTGTTCTGCAGTTCACCCCTTTGTCCCTTGGGGAAGGCATCTTTGAAGTAAAATCAGTATCAATTCAACCCCCATTTGGCAGGAGGAGTCCGACCTGAAGTATTGATTTTCATTGTGTGTTTCAAGGATCCTGGATTGAGCCAGTTAAAACAAATCCCATCAATCCTAAAGATTTATCTTAGAAAGCCAGCAACCTTCCTCCTTAAGTTTCTGTGTGAAGAGTTTTCTTTAACCTGCCCTAGAGAGCAATTTAGGCATAACACACAGCTCTGTCCACTTGTTGGCAGCTTCCCAAGCTGAGGTGGTATCACGATGGCTAGGGGTCACCCTAAGGCACACATGCCACCTAGAAACCCATAGTTCATCATTGTTAGGCCACCCCAGGCAGGACAAGTTGAGCTTCCACTGTGGCCTCTCCCTGCAAAAGGATGTGGTAAGCCAGTAGTAAAGTACAGAGATAATGTTTTACAATCAGGTTTATGTAAAATTAATAATGACTTATAAGCATTTATGTTATTTAGGCATAAAAATAGTATTCTGCTTCTTTCTTCTGGAAATGATCTAGCTGGCATTGCCTAAACCCTAATAGTTTATCAGGATTGAGAAAGAATCTTTTCTTTTTCGCTTCATTTTACTAACTCCAACCTATAGAATTTAAACTATTTTTCCCTGAACTTCAAACACAAATATTCAGCAAATTTTTGGATCCTTTTAATAATAGAAATGTAATAGTAGACGAATGGTACTATGAAAGTGACCCTCCAAGCCCTGGTGGATAAGCTTTCATAACCAGTTGTGTGCTTTGTACTTCCACCATAGCACTTTGGAGAAATGACTGTTTCTGCTCCAAATGAGTATGAATGCTAATTAGACCTTCTTAACTGCGAAATTGGCTTTTACGTTAGAAATTTTGGAAATGAAGATTAATGGAGAAAAGGGAAAAAGGATCAATAACGATGCAGCACTTTACAGTTTACAAACTGAAGTCTCATTGATTCGCATGACTGTTTTCTAAGATTGGCATTCTCCTTCCCACGTCATAAGCCAATAAATAAAGGAGCATAGGACGTGCTGAAAATGAGCAAATGATAGCAAAATGTGGGCTACAGTGCTGCTATCTGAATCCTCCCCTCTGTAGGTTTTCTGCTCTTACCACTAGACTGGCTCTTGAACACTGTTTCTCCCCTGTTTTAGCAAGGGGACAGCTTCTGGCATCAAAGAACACCTGTGTGGAGATTTGCTCGTTTTTCAATAGCTTCCTACTGTCTGAAGGCTAATATTTCTGTTGCAGTCATTTGTCACTGTTTTGTTTTGAGGATCAACAGTGTTCCAAAAAGAGGTTGCCTTTGAATGCATTTGGTGATTGCTGGTATGGCTGGTTTTAGGGGAGCATTTAAGAGCCCCTGGAACAGGGAAGAAGTTGTAGAACAGAAACTTTGAAAATTACCAGACAATACTCAAGGAGAATAACTAAGTTGTCCCCGGGCAGTGTATACGTAGCTAAGGGCAGAAACAGTATACAGTTCTCATTCCGAGAAGAGCCACTGGCACAACATCCTCAAGTTTACTTGGAAATTTTTCCTTTGTCTTAGGTGATTTAGTGACAACGGTAGGCTTTTAGTGTTCCCTTGCTTCTTGATTAGTGAGTCTCTGCAGTCTCCTGAATCCATTTCTATGAGAAGAGAGGAAGTAAAACTGGTATATTCCATAGGTCACAGGCCTCACATGGTCAGTTTTCCAGAAGGCTGGAGAGCATGCTGGGCAGGTTTCAGTAACGTTAAACCCAGGCGGGTGCTTCCTCATGTTGCCTGGGCAGAACATGTCTATGAGTTGGCAGAAATCAATGCTTTTGTCTTTCATTTTGCTTGGCCACTGGCCAGCAGGGATATTCTATTTTCATTTTGAAATTTAATTTGGCAGATCCTTCAAACTCACTGGAGAACTTTTCCTGAGTAATAAAAAGCAACCTTTATTGAAAACTAATTAGTTTCTTTTCAGATGAATATGCCAGCTGTTTGAAAATGCCCTGGTCACTTTAAAGCACACTTTAATAGTGTGCTTATAAATTCAGATCCAGTTGTGAAATAATTTTTGACAGTAAATTTTGAATACCTTATTCCAAAGTAAGTCTAAGTATAGTTTCATACAGATATAGACATCTGATAAATGGAAATTAATATCCAGTAAATAAATAAATCAGTTGAGAATGGGCAGGTATTATAAAATTCACTCTATACTCAGGAATCTATTTTACCTTCAGGGCTAAGGGTGATAAAATAAGTACTTTATGCTTTAAAGTACCTATTTTGTTTATTAAACAGTTTCAAGCTTCCAGAATGAAGTAGGACTAAAGGTTTGAAAAGTTTGGCTATTCCAGTGCACAAGGATTTGTGGGTCTCTCTTTGGTTCTATCTCTGCATGTGACTGCTGTATGTTTCCTGTTTTCTACATGCAACACTAGTCACTGAACAGGTATGAAACACTAAAGTGAATGAAGCATTGGTTTTGCTGGCCAGTAATTTATAACCTCATGGAGTGGGTCAGAAGAGAAGAACAGAAATGTATAAGCAAGACAGAATTATCTACATAGCAAACAGAGAGCTTGGGTTAGTGCAAAGCCCATTGTACAGTCTGACTATAAGAGCCAAAGAGAGCATGCTAACAGTGGTACCATTCAAGTTAGGCCTGGAAAGGCGACAATTAATGGAATATAGAGAAAAGGTATTTCTTATTCATTGAGGGGGCAGTAAAAAAGTCAAGAGGAATGAAAGGGTGCATCTGTAGGAAAGAATGTTCAAAGAGATAAGCCTGACTTTGTGAAAACAGGAAGGCGATCTTCGCTGGAGGAAGAGTAGAGGGCAGAGGAAGTAAAAATGATTATAATACTATATGTGTATGTACTAATTGATCATGATTATTACACATCACAAACATATGCCAAGAAAAAATTAGTGGAAGAAAGGACACAAGGCTGGTTGGAACAGATGACGGAAAGACTAAGTGTCACGTTGCAGGAGTTATTTTAGTTTTAATCTTATAAAAAGGGGGGTGGATTCACTTTCTGTTGAGTCTGAGCATATGGAAAAGAGAATAGCATATCTGGGCTTTGTTTGAACTCCAGGGTAAGGAGTGAATGGGAGGGTGACAAGGAGATAGATGGGTTAGGCGCTATTGCTGTAGTTCAGGTGAGGGACAACAAAAGGGCTTGCAGGGGGCAGTGAAACAATTATCCAGTGAATTTAATCAATGCAGAGCATGATCTGACTAATGTGGGGAATGGGGGAAGCACTTCACCTTCAGTCACTTGCTTTTATTGGCTAGTCTTGTCCGTATAATTGTTTGTCCGTATAATTGTTTCAGCTCTCCGCTTTGCTTTTCCTGTCACAGCCATCGTGTGGATTGGACAAATTACTTAGCATCTCTAGGTTTCGTGTGTGTGTGTGTGTGTGTGTGTGTGTGTGTGTGTATGTGTGTGTGTTTTACCAGCTATAAAATAGGAATAATAATTCTTGTCACCAATGGTAATTGCCTCTAAGGAGTGCTTTATGCATTCTTTTAAGTACTAGCATATGCTTGGCATGAAATAATCATTAATAGGATTTCTAATACTTCCTCTAATGTGCTTCAAGATCTTCTGAAAAGTTCACACATCCAAGATAAGTATTTTAAATATAAGGAAACACTGAAAGTAATAAAAGGGTGACACCATTTAGTTAAGCAACAATCCAGGATGGTCTCCTTTTTGTTATTTTTTTCAAGCTGATCTTTTTTCAATTAATGCACAGAACTTCACTTTATAAAACAAATGCAATATCCAAAGAGTCTGGATTTTTGCAGCAGATTGGAGGAACCTCCTACAAGCTCCAAGGTCATTCCAAATTCTGGAATCTTCTCAGCTGATAAGATTGTCTGTGTGTCTCTGACTGACAGTCGAAACCCAGGAGTGTATCAGAATTTCATACATTCCGAGTCCTTTGCTCTTGTCCCTAAAGCTCAGCAATAAAAAGATGCTTTTTCTAAATGCTGGCAGAAACCTTGTCTAAAAACATATACCTTTGTTGACTGACCTCAGGTTATTTTAGAGACTAAAAGAAGAAAATTGGTTGAATTAGGAGAAGATTTGGAAGACACAGTCTTTCAAGGATCCAGTTGACTTGACTGCCCCGAACCAAACAAGGCAAAAGTCTACACTTTGGGCACATGCATTGTGATGTGGCAGTATAGTCAGAATTATGTTTTTCCAAAAGTCCTAGGAATTGGCCAGTATAAATAGTGCTTAAAGAAACAAATTCCCAAAGCCAGTGATGCATGCCAGTTAGCAACAAACAAACAAGTAGAACAATTTTGGGATCTTCACATTAGTCACTCAAGAAATTCAAGCCATTTGGTTTACTTGCAAATTTCCCATTGCTAAGAAATATTGCTTTCTGATGGTGATGCACCCTCCCAAAGCCCAGCTACAGAATAAAGAAACGCTATTTAAGCTACAAGCAGACCACTTACCAAAGCACCTTATTCTAAAATAATCAGCTTAGTAGCCCAGGAGTCTGTGAACATATCCAGGCAAGACTCCAGAAGTTTCTGGCTCATATCAACTCTTACAAGTCATTTCAGTGAGACATAAGATATAGCATCCAGGTTTTTCAGTGACCTGAATCTCCCTGATCCTGATCTGACCCCAGAAGACTCCAAAGAGCTTGAACCTGTGCTTTGCTGAGTGTTTAGAATAGTTTATAGAGAAGAGCCTCAGATTATGTGTGTACAACACCAGGCTTTGGTAGCACTTAGCCGGGTGGCATGAGCCACTTCTGAGCTAGTCTTGGTGAAGGACCAGGCTCCCAGATCTAAGCCAAACTGTTAGCATTTGAATCAACTACAATGCGTTCCTATGAGTGGAAAAATTGAGTCTGTGAGAGGGTGGAACTCACTCTGCCTTCATGTCTGACTCTGATTCACTTTTTCTACTCTGTTCTTAAGCACCTTCAGAATGCAACCTCCAGCTTTTCTCACCAATCACAGGAAAAGGTAGCATTTAAGGCAAGTCACTCAAGTTTTCAAAAGGGTTTAAAGTTATATAATTTGGATTCAAAATTATACATCTTTTCAATTATAAGTTCCACTACATTGGCAAAGGTTAGTAATATTAAAGTACTATTTACCTTTGACCCTGAAATTGTGGTCATTGGAATATATCCACAGAATCTTTCAGACTTACAAGGAAGACTGTTCATAAAACTGATGAACTAAAATGAATTAATTAGAGCTATTTGAACTGGCATAGAAAAATATCTCACACATACAATGTGGAGCAAAATGTACAAGGTTACTTTAATATATTACTGTTTATAAACTATAAAATCATGTGAGACAATATTATGTAGTGATTCTTTTCTTTTTAATTGACAATGATACTTATATCTATTTTTAGGATACAGTGTGATATTTCAATACATAGACTATATAATAATTAAATCAAGTTGATTACCATTTCCATCTCTTCAAACATTTATTATTTCTATGAAAATCACTTTGGAAAAAGGTAGAAATCATTTTATTTTTTAGAAAGGAAGTGTTTAAAAAATATTGGCTACAAATGCAAAATGCTCAAGGTCCAAGAGGGAATTCTGCTATTTTAAACACTTCTGTGATTTTTGAGTAAGCCACTTCAGCCTTTCAGTCTTCCATATCTTCTCATACAGAACGAGACACCCTACTCTCTGCTCCCCCAGCCTGTCAGCATTGCTGAGAAGGCCAGAGGAAGTACTCTGCTTCTATTTCAAATGAGAAGTATATTACGAGCAAAGGGTGCATGGTGGTTCAGGTTAATTACCTGTCAGTTGAGGCAGGAAGAATCCAATAACCCAGAAACCCACTCACATATTCAAACAATACTGAATGACATGTTTCTGGTTTCTCTTTCCTTGTATATAAATAGCACCAGCTTCAAAATTATTTGATCTTATTCAAGAGGTTATCACGGACTCTGACTCAGAGATGCAATTAACTTTCCATCACTGACTGTGGTCAGCCTTAAACAATGAAAATAATTAGTATTTTACCTGCAAGGTTTTATCTCGAGGTGAGGGTCACTATTTTTTCCTGTTAACGAAATAGGAAGAAATCAGTGACTTGACTACACATGAAACATATTGCCTCCTATTCAACATTATTCGTTAAACACATTTGGTTATGGATGGACAAAATTATCAATTAATGATTCATTAAAAGATTTGCAATACAACTCCATGACTAAAGCATTGTCATCCTAGGTACTAAATGTTGTATGATTTTTTTGCCCTAATTGTTATGTCTACTAGAGATTTTTATTTCTTTTGTGCATTTATTCATTGATTTAATCAGTTCATTCTTCTGATACATATTGAGATGAACCTTTTATCTAACTGAGAATCTGTACAAGTATTCTACAGTTGGGCTCGATAGTTTGGTCTCTGATGTCTGCCATGGAAACTACAAAAGGACTTTTATAAAAAAGAAAAAAAATGAAAACACTACTGGTGAGCAAAATAGCACATGTGTTGTCAAAACCAAAGCCATACTACCTAAAATTCTGTGATTCATGTTTTCATTTTTGTAGGGTTTTCCTTTGGAGTGCTGCCATTGGGTTAATATTTCTGTAGATGTACAACCCACGAGGGGATATAATTAGCACTTGGAAATTGTGGCTTTCATAAAATCTCACCAAGCAGAGTTAAAAGTCCTAATTTGACAGTGGGTCTGACCAAATGCTAATTTGTTTAGGGAGACCAAACTAGCGGGTTATATAGTATGTGGGCTATAATCTGACAAAAGGAAACCAAAATCTAGCCAGTCATTTCTGAGTGGTGGCCTTAGTTCTGACATTAATGTTATCTCAGAAAGACTGGTCAGTATACTTGCGTGGAGCTTCATAAGAGAAGTGTAGTGACAGAATATACTCTTTGTCCCTGAAGTGAGGACATCCAAGGTCACTTTCAGCTCACAATGGGAAGGTGGGGAATTGTGTGCTTTGCATTTTCTCTGTCTTCATATTGTCTCTAGATTTCTTTTTTGTAGTTGGCACTTCTTGTTGCAGTAGAGCTCTTGTAAGCTCCTTGCAGCTTAGGAGTTTGGTCTTGATTGGAGGGGGAAAGAATGA
Organism: Petromus typicus; assembly: GCA_004026965.1. Lineage (NCBI taxonomy): Eukaryota > Metazoa > Chordata > Mammalia > Rodentia > Petromuridae > Petromus > Petromus typicus. The sequence goes on from PVIR01013445.1 coordinate 34,477, forward strand.
AGGCAGAATGACCTTGGCCATTGAAAAGTGAAGGAGGAAGGGGTGAGGTTACTAGGTATATACTGTGTTCTCGGCACATCATCCCACTGAACCTCACAACAATTTTGTGATGTCTAGGTTAGCATTTTACCCACTAGGAGAGGCAGAGTCATCAGCTATCTTCCAAAAAGCATGCAGTGGAGCATGGAGCCAGGGTGCTGTGCCAAGCCTATGTAAATTCTTAACCTTGTCTTCCCTCTTACTACCTAACAGTGATTCCTGTTCTTCCTTTCCTTGGCAAGTCAGGTGATGACGTAGATGATAGCTACTGAAGACACACCATTCTCTCACTTGGCATAGGCTGACCATTGTCATTATTTGAAAATATTTACTAAAAACATTTCAGAGAATAATTTTTTTTAGAAGTCTAGCTTGGTACGGACCAATGAGAAACCTCCCTTCCAAAGGCAGTTCTAAGTAGTAGGAGCAGTGAAGTTCAGTGTCTTGCCATATCACCCAGGGGGAGATGATTTCCCATAAACTTTGAACTTTGGTATTTTTTCTGTGTCTGCAACTGGTTTGGATGTATACAGAAAGACACATGTGATAACTGGAAGAACCCTGCAAGAACGTCTAGATATTTGAGAGATGAGTAAATTTAAACCTAGAAAATGAGACTTTGACTTTTTTTTAAAGTCACACAGTAAACAACTGAAAACACCAGACCTTGACCCAGAAAAATGTCACTGTGGGCCTACAGCTGTAAACTATATCATGACAACTCATTAAACCAGTTTTCAGATAAGATAGACTCTTGAATTTTTACAAGGGTTTTACATGGGGAATCTATATATTGTAGGCATTAAAGCAAGAGACAGCATGCTGTCATTCATGAAAAAAAAAAAAGGAAAAGACCTGGATGATGGTTGATCATCCAAGAATGGATCAACACTACCTCAGAATCTCTAGTGCACAATTCTATTTGAAGGTTTGTATATGTTTAGGTGCATGCCCCCTGCTTCTTTAGCTATTCTATCAACCTTACATTTAGCTATTTGGAACTTAGATATAATGTATTTTTTATTAAGGGACATTGAGACTATGTTGATGGTTGAACATTAGGGCTAGAGAGTAGTTCTGCCAAAGAGCTTATAATTTTGAACATGTCAAAGGACTTTTTACATGAAAATATTGTAATTTTTCCAGTATTGCTACCTTTTCTCCACTTATTTAAAGAAGAATGAAATCCTTTGTAGAATTTGTATTATTAAAAAAAGTGATCAGTGCAAATACTTATCTATTAGACTTGAAATCATATCTCTAAATCCTTTAGTTAATAATTTATTTATTTTTTTTTTCAAATTTTTCTCTTTTTTTTAATTGGTACATTTTATATACACATAATGGTAATTTTATCATAGGAAATTTATACCTGTATGTGACTCTAAGTTCTTATCAGATTAATCCAGCAGAGTCAGGATCCTACTGTCAAGCTTTTTATATATTAAAATAGACTTTTTTTTTATTATCTTTATTGGTACATTAAATATACACATCATGATTGCACTCCATATAAAATAGACTTTTTAACAATGGTTACTGAACAACTTTCTGTAATATATCTATTGTTTTTTGAATGAAAATTATGCGTGATTGGCCACGTCCTCCCAAAACTTAGGTTTGTTACAAAAGGAAAGAAGGTAACACTTTGAGTTTAATTTTTCCGTTTTGCTCAAATTAGTAAAATGTATTCAAAGCCATTTGTTTCAAGCTCAGAAAGTGTAATGAAAAACTCTCAAATTCATGTAAGCATTTCATTTTCAGTTTGCTGGAGGCTATAGCATGTTATATTGGAGTAATTACTACAAGAGGCCCACATCCATTGGAAGGCTGTTTTTTGTGTCTTAAAATGAAAATAGAACTAAATTATTTTTAAAGTCTTTAAAATTCCACTATCATGCCATTGGGGAACCTGTATCAGTTTTGCAGTTGGGAACCTAAGAACTATATTTGCTATAAAGTCATGAATTATGTGGTATTTCCCCACAGGGATAAGAAGACCAGTTGCTAAGTGCAAGTAGATCATATTCGCTATATCTAGGCTTCCTTTTTCTTTCATGAACTCATATCACTCCATCTTCTTGCAATCACCCAAGACATCTCTATTTTTTTCTTAAGATTTTCTCACTTGTCTTCAAATTTTTATTTGCATTAAATTCTAGTCTGTATTTTCTTCATTCATCCAAAACTTATTCTTCTAATTTTGCTTTTTCTCTTTTTCATGAAATTTCCTGCTATTTTGTATTTTTTGGCAAAATAAGTCATACACTACTCAGCTGTTTACAGCTCTATTTCTAACCAGTTCCTCCTGCCCAAATATTCGGATTAACTTTCTTTCTCTAAATCTGACCTTAAAGCTAATATTTTCTTTTCAGCTTATGGTTCAGCTTGCCCATAAAGCTTTTGTGATATGATTGCATTATAGACTTGAGATAAACAAATAGCATTATATTACAATACTATAATCCAATCAAGTGTTGTGTGAATGAGGTGTTTTTCAGAAAGTGGCAGTATTTGTCAAGCAGGTATTATTCCATTTTGAATAATGAACAGTAATTGATATCCTTCAGTTGTGACAATAAATGAAAGTGAAAGTTTTTCAAATCAAAGTTTGTGGGGTTTTTTTAAGTCAATACTGACAGTAACAATGGTTTCAAGTGTTAAATATAGCAGAGGAACTCCTCAAGGAAGTTCACACACACACACACACACACACACACACACACAGACATACACACACAGAATTTTCCTTTCTTTATACAAAGATTTTGTTCATCCTGTCTAATTAAATATTTGGTATTGAGTCTTTGAACTCAGGATAAGTGTCAGATATGTCTGTGAGTATATGTAGCATAGTGAGGGATGCGTACACATGATAAATTTCTTGTTTTCTTCTTTATATTCCTAGCATTTTTATGCACATCTATGAATCTTTTAATTTCTTAACTATACTTATTTACCACCAAAGAACACAGAACAGAGAGTCAGTACACAGGTAGCAAAACTTAGAGATCTAATGAAGTCTATTTTATTTGAGAACCCAAAGTATAGATAAAAAGCACAAGAAAAGATAGTGAATTAGAAGTAGAAAGATAGATCTTTCTCAAAGGAGAAAAGTATCAAGAGTTGGAGGAAGGAAGAAGGGATGGAAAGGGATGAAAAAAATGATTAAATGTATTATGTACATGTAACATCTGTACACAAGGGATGTAAACATTGTGTACCGTGAACATACTATAACAAAAAATGACTATAGAAAGACTGTTTTGGGATGAGAAAAAGGTTCACTAGTTACTCATTTTAGAATGAAGTTCTCAAAAGCTTGTACAACAAACAGATTTTTAACTGATCATGGAGTGTGACATACTGGAAATACATGAAGGCTGCCAATTATACATTGAATTTTCAGAAAGACTTTTTTAAAGGGCATAGAAGCATGAGTATAGGTATGTATAGGAAATTTATGACTGTGCATATTATATGTTGTTATTTCTCACTATGCTAAGATTTCTATAAAGAAATACCCTGAGGAATCTTCTAATTTTCTGCGTTTTATGTGCCCAAAGGAAGGGGTCAATAATGGTGCTAAGAACACAAGACGATTGATTACCTTTATATATTTAATTTTCTTCCCTGGTATCTCTACCATATACTACACACAGCAGCCAATGAAAGGATGAACGGTTCCCTCTGAAGTTCACCCTCTTGAGCCTCAGCAGGGTTAGGAGCCATCTGCCTTATTTTACTCAGCCAGTAAGTGGTGGGACTTTGGGTCAGACATTAAGAAATGCCTTATTTTTCGTAGCAGAATTTCATTTTATAATCATAGTTGAGAATCTTGCAGATATGTAAGCATATAAAGAAGAAAACAAGGTTAAGCATGTCATCATCCAGAAATATGAGCTACTCACCCTTTGTTTTTGTCATTTCCAGGTGGAGGTATGTGTGTGTAGAAGTCTTGAGATTATCCTTGTAATCTTCTGCTGTATCTTGGTTTTCACTCTTACTATGAGGGCATTTTCCCCATCTCATTAGATGGTGTTTGTGATTGCAATCTTAAACTCCTATTCCTTTTTTCTGTCTCATGCCGATCCTTTCCAAGGAGTTCATCCATCATTGGCAACAGTTAAAACTGGAAAGATATCACTTGCCAACCTTCTGATATTCTACTATTCTCATATGAAAGCATCATAGTCCTTTTGTTTCAAATTCATTTCTTTTGTGCTTTGTATTTTTATTAGTACATGCTTGTAATACATAATGACTATAGTCATTGAGAGAGTGTGCACTTGTGCACACCTGGAATTTCTTACCTATAGAGTTACAATGCTTCTCACTTGTGAGAAGAGGATTCACTGAAAATTCAGGTCCCTCACTAGTTGGGATTCTGGCTGAGACTATGAAGCAGCAGCTAGGGTTTCCTAATCTGTGTGTACAGTGGCATAGGCAAAGATGACCTTTGTGCCTGGCTCCCTGCTTTTCTTAGGTGGGCCAGTTAGTGCTTTTGCCATTGCCCTTTGCTAAATCAACTGGTGATCAGCACTTCAGGACTTTCATGTTGCTTTAGTTCTAGTTTCATGTGACTCTGACCCAGTCATTTTCTCCATGCAGACTCATCTCTAATATGAAGAGGTTGTACTAGCTAACTTTTTTTCCTTCAACGTCTAAAATTATTGCACATGTGTCATACTCCATTCAGGGATTGGATGATCAGAGGCAAGTCCTCTATTGCAGCTCTCCACCTCCAACAGTGAGAGAGAAGTAAAAGATATTGCTTAATTTCCATAAATCCACCCATCTACCCTACCTCAGGATTTCCTTTAGAAGCTAAGTGCATCTTCAGTTCTTGCACAACAATATCTGGATGAGTTCATTCAAATGGATTAGCAACATGTGGACTATATTTTACTTGACATGCCCTTGCTTTACAAATGAAACAGATTTGGCAAATGTTTTTAAAAGTATCTTGAAACTTAACCCAGACTTCCTGTGTGCCTGTGCTTTTATTCAAATGTGATAAATATTGTTTCCATCTCTTTCAGTCCTAAGGGCTGCAATGTCTTTTACAGTTACATGTTCACTAAAGAAACAATAGGTATAAGCTGACAATCATATTTCATAGTTCAAGTGGGAAAAAGTATGTACAAGATAAGCACAGTGTAGCTTGTCAATTAAAACAAATAGCCAAAGCTAAAAGAAAAACTATCAGTAGAACTAGCCATTTTATTTCAGTATTTGATGATGATATATGTAGACCAAGAGCAGTGGTCTTCTATTTACATCCCTTCTTAATTAGTCTTTTATTCCCAGTAGGCTTTTCATTGCATACTCTATTTTCCTCCTTTGGATATCTACTCATTTCTATAAGATGTTCTTAGTCTCCCCCTAGCTAGTGCCTTTTTCTCTCTAAAGTCTTTTCAAAATGAATGTTTCATAGCATCATTTGCCTTCCTTTATACCTAGAGTGTTTTGGAAAACAACAGATATGAGAACACAGGTTTTAAAGCCAGGCAGAATCCCTCCTCTTACTTCTATTGTATCAGAGTTTGGGATTTTCTGAAGGGATCAGTGCTGTTTATCTGTTGAAGCAAGATAAACCCTGTGTAAAGGATTTAGGCTGCTATGTTCCCTTCCAGAAAGAAATCACCACAGCCATGCCGGTGAGCATAGTAAGAAGCGCAGTGCATAAACATTTCATTCATTCTTTCATTCTTTTGACATTACTTCCTGTATTGTGCAGGAAACAAAAAAGTACATCACGACAGTGTGCCATGACAACACTAACACAGCGATGACCAGGATGCAGTAGGAACTTGGACAAGGAAGTATTTAGTGCCAGTATCACGGCTTCTGTGGGCCAATCCTATTCTTGAAGGCAGGGGCCCAATTCAATGGCTTGCCAGGATATAGGCACAGATTGTACCAAAGCATAGAAACGTGAAAATGTCTCACTGTGGAGAGAAAGAAATTCAGCCTATAGAGGTTCTGACATAGTGGCAGAGAGGACTGAGGGTAGGTGCCTAGATGAGAGAAGCACTAGATATTTGATTATTTCTCTGCCAAAAATACAAAAATTTTTCCAACACGTCTCTCATTATGACCCTATAACCTCTACATGATGCTCTTCTGAGTCAGACATCCAGGGGCCCAGGTATCAGTCATGTGGCTGTGAGCAGGACCCACACTACTTTTCATGAGCCCCTACTTATCCATTCCAATCTAGCTTCAAGGATACTGTTGCAAGGAAGCCTCCCTTACCTTGACTGCAGCTCCCTCACACAGCACCACTCCCATGTCTCCCATGTGGTCTTCTGCACTAGGTGGGCCAGTCTATTTCACAGCTGGTTGTCAAGGCCGAGTGAGATTCACACTGAGTATGAGGAGTTTGTTATATGACTTTTGAATGAACAGGAGAATGTATACTAAATACTATAAAAAATGTGAGTAGAACCTTGAGCACATAGGCCAAGGAACAAGAACATCTTTTAGCTTAAAGGATGGAAGTAACACTTTTTGAACATTTGTCACCAAACATTTAACAGTAAAACACCATGTTGAAGAGTTTTGGCCTTTCAAAGTCCAGACTCACTTCCCAGATGATGATGTCTGGGACTACTCGGTTGTTTACAAGTTTCATTTCTTCTTTATTTTTTCTGTTATTTCCATTAACAACAAATATTTTAATGTAATGCTAAACTGAGCTGCACTAGATCAGGTGGAAATCCTTTAGGCTCTCAAAGCATGGGCATTACATATTCAAAACAGGACCTAATGTTTCCGAGATTCATATTCTACTATAATTATATGGTTCAATGCAAGTGATTATATCTCTTCTTCAGTAACGGGCTGAAAAGTTTTGGTTTGCTGGTTCCCTCATAATTTACTGCCTAGGTATAATAGGCCAGTCTTGCGGAAAAAAAGATGATAAATGATGCTGGCTAGGATTCATAGATTTATTAAATTTCTATCAAACAGTGCAACAAAAAAAATCTGCTTAAGTTAGAAATGGGCTCAAATTTTTTAATCAAAATTCATGAGTCCTGATGCTTGGTTCAGTAGGTCCAAGGAAGGCTTGAATTGAAGACTGATTAAAGAAAATAAAAGGCTTATTTGAAGTAATTTTTCAATGACGGCTTTTAATTGGATGTTAAATCAAATTCTTATCTGCCTTTCTGCAGATAGCACATTATATAAAATACAGTTAGAGGCACTACCACTGTAACAGATACACTGAATAACAAGTGACTTCTCACTTTACACTGAGAGGGTAGAAGGGCTGTGCTTGTCAGCCCGTCAGAAATTAAGTATGTAAATTAATGCTTAAGTATATGAATATGGATATGATTTACAAGAGGTTTGGAGTGTTGTTGGGGAAAAATACTGAGGTTTTTCTTTCTCCTCCAAGGTTAACAAGTACTCAGTGACCTTTACAAACTGCAGGCAAGAGTGCGTAAGCATGTGTGGTCACGTGTGCATTTTGCTGCTGAGCTTTGGGTAAGAGTTTAAATACTCCCGAAGAGCAAATACTGGACTCATCTCTAATGTCCCTTTCTGCCATCCATGAATGTCAGCCCATAAAAGCAATTTCATTAGCATTTTCTCGTTTTCCAATATAAGCAGTTAGCTTGGTACTAATAACAGGCCCTTATGCCTCCTTTGCAGAAGATGGGTGCTGTGCCTTGTGCAATGAGGAGGAGATCATGCAGTGTGGAGGCTCTAAGAATACCCCAGTGACAAAGGGAGCCTCTGAGGCCATTTGTGAACTGTGGTGTACATTCCTGCAAAAGTGCTGACCTTTTCTGGGCAGGGCAGGG